>JBBBDQ010001535.1:787500-795000 GCA_037127315.1 Ascarosepion bandense | reverse complement strand
ATGTATATATCTATGTATGTATGTATGGATATATGTATGTATGTATGGATATATGTATATATCTATGTATGTATGGATATATGTATATATATATATGTATGTATGTATGGATATTTGTATATATACATATATGTATGTGTGTATGGATGTATGTACATATGTATGTATGGATATATGTATATAGATATATGCATATATATATATATATGTATGTATGTATGGATATATGTATATATATGTGTATGTATGTATGTATGTATGGATTTATGTATATATATATATATGGATGGATATATGTATATATGTATGGATATATGTATATATGTATGTATATATGGATATATGTATGTATGTATGGATATATGTATGTATGTATGGATATATGTATGCATGGATACATGTATGTATGTATGGATATATGTATATATATGTATATATATATATGTATGTATGTATGTATGTATGGATATATGTATGGATGTATATATATATGTGTATGGATGTATGTGTATATATATATATGTATGTATCGAAATGTGTATATATGTATGTATGTATGTATGGATATGTGTATGTATGTATGTATGGAGATGTGTATATATATATGTGTATGTATGTAAGTATGGATATGTGTATATATATGTGTATGTATGTATGTACGTATGGATATGTTTATATATATATGTGTATGTATGTATGTACGTATGGATATGTTTATATGTGTGTATGTATGTACGTACGTATGGATATGTGTATATATATATATATGTATGTATGTATGTACGTATGGATATGTATATATATATGTATGTATGGATATGTGCATATATATATGTATGTATGTACGTATGGATATGTGTATATATATATATGTATGCATATATGTGTGTATATGTATATATATATATATGTATGGATATATGTGTGTATATATATATATATATATATATGTATGTATATGGATATATGTGTGTATATGTATGTATGTATGGATATATGTGTGTGTGTATATATATATATATATATGTATGTATGTGTGGATATGTATATACCATAAATTGTATGTATATGTGTATATATATATATATATATATATATAAATATATATATTGAACGGTTGAAGAGGCTCATCCCGTGTTTCCTGTTCAGGATGTGTTTTCCGGGTTTCTCTTTTCCAATGTTTTACTCATTTTCATTCTTTTCCTATTTTTGTCTTTTTAATTGAAGCAGATAGACTAAACTATAGCACAGTTTGCTCTCCACCTACGTCTATTGAACGGGTGAGGAGGCTCTTCCCTTGTTTCCTGTTTAGGATGTGGTTTTCAGCTTTGTCTTTTCCAATCTTTTCAGTCTTACGTAGCCCCCTGCACATCAGTGGCATTACCGCCTTGTCCGGGGTGATATGATTAAAAAAAAAATATATATATATATATATATATATATGTATGTATGGATATGTGAATTTATATATATATATATATATATAATGTATGGATATGTGTGTGTATATATATATGTATGGGTATGGATATATATATATCTACTGACATGTGTATATGTATATATGTATAGATATGTGTATATGTATATGTATGGATATGTGTGTGTATATATATATATGTATGGACATGGATATATATATATCTCTGGATATGTGTATGGATATATATATATGTATGGATATGGATATATATATATATGTATGGATATATATATATATATATATATATATATATATATATATGTATATATATGGATGGATTTGTATATATATATATATGTATATGTATGGATTTATATATATATATGTATGTATGGAGATGTGTGTATATATATGTATTGATATGTGTATATGTATATATTTATGGATATGGATATATATATGTATAGATATGTGTTTGTATATATATATATATATATGGATATATATATATGTATGGATTTGTATATATATGTATGGATTTGTATCTATATATATATGTATGTATATGTATATACATATATATATATGTATATATATATGTATGTATGGATATGTATATATATGTATGTATATATATATATGTATATATATGTATCGATATATATATATATATATATGTATGGATATATATATATATGTATGGCTATGTATATATATATATATGTATATATGGATATATATATATATATATGTATGGATATATATATATGTATGGCTATGTATATATATATATGTATATATGGATTTGTATTTATATATGTATGTATGGATTTGTATATATATGTATGTATGGATTTCTATATATATATATGTATCTCTATATATGTATATATATGTATGGATATGTATATATATGTCTGGATATATATATGTATGTTTGTATGGATATGTATAGATATGTATGTATGGGTATGTATATATATATTTATATATATGTATGTATATATGGATATCTATATATGTATGTATGTTTGGGTATGTGTATATATATTTATATATATGTATGGATATATATATATATATATATATATATATATGTATGTATGGATATATATATATATTTATATATGTATGTATGTATGTATATATATATGTTTTTATGGATATATATATATGTATGTATGGATATGTATATATATATATACATATATATATATATATATATATAATATATATATATGTATGAATGGATATGTATATATGTATATATGTATATATATATATATATATATATATATAAACTCATTTGAAAAAGACCTTTTTAATTCGATCCCCAAAATCGAGTTCCGGGGAATTTCTAATGAATTCCAGGAGTTATTGAAGTCGAACATTAATACCTGAAAGGATTCTAAAGGCCTATGGATAAAATCGGACAAATCTAATAACATTTACAAGTGTAATACTTCCAATTAACTAAATATCCTTAAAAATAGTATCACTATTCATTACAAAATAGACAGAGGAAACCTAATTTTATCGGAAATTATCTCTGATATGGCTAAATTTGCAAATGAGCTAAATATTATTGATAGAATTGGAAAAATTTCTACCAAAGAAGCTTATATTTTATTGAAGGACCACAAGCCAAACTTCCAAAATAAATTACCAACTAGACTAATTAATCCCACTAAAAGTGAATTGGGCATAATTTCTAGGGAAGTTCTGAAGAACCTAATAGAGAAGTTACAATCTAATTTACAAAAGGATCTTTGGAAGAGTTCCTTAGATACCATAAAATGGTCTGATAATATCAATGACAAATCTAAATCCACTTTCCTTAAATTTGATATTGTGGATTTCTCTTCCTGTATATCTAAAAGAACTTCTTGTGGATTGTTTAGACTTTGCTAGAGGTTATGTTAATATTTTGGATAGTGACTATAGGATTATACTAGGAGCCAGAAAATCCATTCTCACCTTTGATAATTCTACTTGGACAAAAGGGCCTGAAGATAATTTTTATGTCTCTATGGGAGCCTATGATTCTGCCCAGGTAGCAGATCTAATAGGTATTTATATTTTAGATATTTTAAGTAGATTTTTAGACCCTAAACTAAAAGGCCTATATCAGGATGATGGACTGATATGTATTCCTAATTCCAATGGGCCTTACACTAATAGAATACATAAGAAAATTATCAGAGCCCTATGTTTTCTAGGTTTTAAGGTTGAGGTTACTTCCAATCTCAAAATTGTAAACTATCTAGATATCACCCTTAACTTAAATGATGGTTCCTACCAACTGTTTCTCAAAGAAAATTGTTCTCCCACCTATATAAATAGTTTATCCAGCCACCCCAAGAATATTATCAGACAAATACCCAAGATAGTAAATAATAGGGTTAACCAATTATCATCCAATATAAAAATTTTCAACACAAGTAAATAAATTTATGATAAGGCCCTTCAGAAAAGCGGTTTTATTAACAAGCTATGGTATGATATGACTGCTACAAACCCAGAATCATCAAAAACTAAAAACACCCGAAAATGTAGAAAAAGGAAGATAATTTGGTTTAACCCTCCTTATTGTAAGCTAACTAATATAAATATTGGTAGTTTCTCAGATTAATCGATAAACATTTTAATAATAATAATAATCCCTTAAATAAAATTTTTAATAAATTCACCCTAAAAATCAGTTACTCTTGCACCTCAAATATAGATGATATAATTAATTCCCATAATAGGCATATTTTAATGAACCAAAATAATACCGACGTTAAATCCAGAATTGTGGATAAATGTAATTGTAATTCTGTGGATACCTGCCCGGTGCAGGGCAAATGTAAATCCACCCAAGTAATTTATGAAGCCCGTATTTCTCCATCTAACAACAAAGACAACTACCGGGCTTATATTGGCATGTCCGCGGGCCCTTTCAAACAGAGACTTTACAACCACAAGTACTCGTTTTCGAACCCAACCAAAGATTCCAGACGGCTCTATCCAGTAGATTCTGGAAAATGAAGGAGGAAGGGCAGGACCCTATAATCAGCTGGAAATTAATAGGCTCAGCTTGTACCCCTAAAAATTTTCGTGATAGGTGCCGTCTATGTTTATTGGAGAAGATTCTGATTTTGAAGTATCCTTATCAGGACTTACTTTTGAACCTTAGGAAGGAATTCATTAATAAGTGCCGTCATAGGGTGGATTTTAAAATTTAATTTCAAAATTTTAATTTTTAAATTTTTAATTTTTAAATTTTTTTAATTGTTTTATTTTTTTTAATTGTTTTAATTTTTTTAATTTTTAATTTTTTAATTTTTAATTTTTCTTTTTATAATTTTTATGTATATGTGTATGTTTGTGTGTGTATGTGCATATTTGTATATATGTATGTGTGTATATGTGTATTTATGTGGAAAATTTTTTTTTAGCTATTTAAATGCTCTTTTTTATAATATTCATTAATTTTGTATATTTTTTATATGTATGTGTGTGTGTGCATATGTATAATGTATATATATGTGTGTGTGCGTGTATATGTGTGCATGTGTGTGTGAATTTTTGTATATGTGTGTACACATATGTGTGTATGCACATGTATGTGTATATACGTATATAAGTGTGTATGGTATTGAATGTATGTGTGTGTGTGTGTATGTGTATGTATGTATATATGTATTCATAATCGAAGAATTGTGTGTGTATGTGGATGTATGTATGTGTGTACTTCTATATATATGTATAATTGTAAATGAATTTTTTTTTTTACCTAGCGATGTCTTTATTTAGTTTAAATCAAATGACCTAATTTTTTTAATAAAAAAAAAAATTATTTAAAATTCTATATCTTTTTATTCCCTTTAAAAATAATTATGCCTTTTTAAGTAAAGGCCTTTTTCCAATACTTCAACGTTTTTGGGAAGTTAGGCTTTTGAATGTGTCCAGCGTCTGTAATATATAAAAATTTTTTTCTTTCTTTTCTTTTCTTTTTCCCTCCCTTCCTTCCTTTATCTCTCTTATCTCCCACCTTTTTTCCACGTTGCTTAACCTTACATCAATTCAACACGCCCTCCGTTAATTTTAAGTTACAATTCTCTTTCCTTTTTGGGAACCCAGACGATGTCAGTTTTTTCTTTTCTTGTTTATTTGATTTTATTTTGTTTTATCTTTATCTTTTTCTTTTTCTCTTTTTATTTCTTTGCAAATCTATTTAAAAAGGAAAATTAGACTGATTTTTCTCCAGGTTCTGAAAGAATTTTTCTGTTGCTGAGGTGATTTGTGATCCCCTGTGGGGATTTTCATATCGAAATGATCATCCAAAATCCTTGAATTAATCCTTTTTTAATTTATATTTGCTCTGTAATATTTTATTACATGGAACTCTCTTCCTGTATCATTTTTTAAAATTTTTAATATTAATTAGGATCGGGCTTTTGGAATTTACCTTCCTGCTTTTTCCGCTTGGATTAAAGTATTTGAATAAAAAAATATATATATATATATATATATATATATATATGTGTGTGTGAAAAGTGTATGTATATAATTATAAATATCAATATATATATATATGTATATATATATAAATATGTAATTTTTTATCTATATTATATTGTTTACATATTATATATGCGTAGTACTTATTTAAAAGCGCTCAATATCAGTGATAGAGCAAACATATTCATATAGATAGGTGTGAGTTTGTAACCCTGGGATTCACACTTTGAATTGATTATATTCGTGTATTTTTGTGGAAGTGGGGGAAAAAATCTGTGTCACGACCGACGCAGACATACACATATATACATTTGTACACCCATCAACGTGCGCAAGGACACACACACACACATGTTCGGTCACTGAGGCTTGCATAAACATACACACGCGAATCGTGCGGGGTGCGGGGTTCGGTATATATATGTATATGTGTTGCCGTTGCAAACACACATTCATTCGGTTGGCATATTCGAATAGCGTGTAGCGATGTCAACGCACGAATAGTTGTCGATTTCTCGTACGTACACGTCACGACAGATGCAGACATATACATATACCTTTGTACACCCATCAACGTGCGCAAAGACACACACACACGTACGTGTGTTTGGTCACTGAGGCTTGCATAAACATACACATGCGAATTGTGTGGGGTTCGGTATATATATGTATGTGTGTGCCGTTGCACATATACACATTCATTCGGTTGGTATATTCGAATGGTGTGTAGTGATGTCAACGCGCGAATAATTGTCGATTTCCCGTACGTACATATGTACTTTATATGGGTTCTGTGTGAAACTATGGTAGGTAAGAATTGCTATTATTTTATTTAAGGCTGTATTGTTATTTTTGTTTTAAAGTTGGTTATTGGCTTGTTTTATTATTTTTTGTGGTTGTGTATATTTACAGGGTGGAAATTCTAATTTGTAGTGCTTGTTAGTGTTTATTAATTATCAATTTTACTATGGCAGAGACGTGTGATTTTTTTTTATCTGTTTGGTATAAATTGTGATAATAGGTATTTATTTTCATGTCTGCATTTGGAAATTAGTTTTGATCTCATGTTTAATAAGTTCTTTTGTGGGGTATGTGATATAATTGCTACTTTCTCATGTTGTAAGCAGGTGCTTTTTTCAGTATTTTCCAGCTTATTGTTGGTGAAATATTTCTGTCTTTTAGATGCCATATGTATGTTGATAGCGTAGTGCTGTTCAAGTATTTTCTGTTGGAGAATGAAAGATTGTGGTTGTTATTTCTTTTCTTAAACGGTCCCTCAGTGGCACCGATGTAGTACATTATGTTGTTGTTTGCACTTACCTTGGCTTTATATACTATATTTGTTTGCTGGCAATTTCTCTGGAGTGGGCATGTAGATCCGTTTCTGCAGTTGCATTGAGTTTCTTCGATTGTATTATTGCAGTTTGTTAATTATTTGTTGTAGCTTTTTATTATTTGTGTAATATTTTTTGTGCAGCTGTAACTAATTTTGACGTTTTTGTTGAATATTTTTGCTAATTGGTTTGTCACCGGGAAGTGTTTTTCTAATAAATTCAGGAATGTTTTACCTA
>JBBBDQ010001535.1:600000-780000 GCA_037127315.1 Ascarosepion bandense | reverse complement strand
GATATGTGTGTATGTATGGCTATGTGTATATGTATTTATATGTATGGATATGTGTGTGTGTATAGATATATCTATATATGTATGAATGTGTGTGTATATATATATGTATATGTATGAATGTGTCTATATATATGTATATGTATGAATATGTGTGTATATATATGTATGCATGTACGGATATGTGTAGAAAAAATTTTAGTGGCAATACATATCAAAAGTAAAAACCTCTTTTCAATCGCACAGCTTACCAAGTTTCTGGACATGTACTTAGTTGTGTTTAGAAGGTTTAATTGAAATATAATTAAGGTAAATAATTCTTTGCCTCTGAGTAATTTGATAATTTACATAATTAGTTCCTTTGAAGTTTAAATTCTCTTGTGTATTTTTACGGCATTTAAAATTTTTAACAACCAAGTTATTCTATGTAATTCACGCATCTATGCGAGCACATATCTTCATGTGTGCATGTTGTTTACATTATTACTGCCTTTAAATTTAAAAATTTTTCATAATGTTTATTTATTTTCTTTTAAAATGTTGTAACACTTTTCCAGCTACAAGGCAATATTTAATTTTTAAACTGTAATATAGTGCCTGATGGTGAATGATGACGTTCATAAGTATGAGGACAACCTTTGGACAATTTTGATACAAATATAATTCAGAAATAAAAAGTCTCATCAGAAAATAAGAAAAAATTCAAAAGAAAATATATAAGACTATGTTGTCTCTCTCGTTTAACACAACTTGTTTAAAATGTACAGATATATATATATATATATAATTATTTATAATATATACATTTATGTATGGACATGTGTATATATATATATAGGTATGGATATATGTATGTATTTATGTATGGATATATGTCTGTATAGATATGTGTTTATATTTATGTATGGATATATGTATGTATGTGGATATGTGTGTATATATACATATGGTTATGTGCATATATATATTTATGTATGGATATGTGTATATACATATACGTATGTATATACATGTGTGCGTATGTATATATATGTGTGTGTATCTATGTGTATATGTATGCATATATTTGTGTGTATATGTATGCATGTATGTGTGTGTGTATATATTCATGTACATGTGTGTGTGTGTATATATGTATGTATGGATCTAAATCTAAATCTATCTAAACTTATTTATGAATAGAACTTTGTGTGTGTGTGTGTGTGTGTGTGTTTGTGTGTCCGTTACCTATAGACTCCGAAACGGCTGAACCGATTTTCTTGAAAATTAACACAGTTGTACTATAAGCGTCTGTGAGTGTTCTTAGCTCAGTTTTGTGTCGAGGTACCTTCAATAAATATCGAAAATCTTTATTTTCACCTGAAATTAAAGCCAAATTATGATGTTAAGAATGTCTCATGATTAAACATAATAGACATTCGTTTTCTGTTACATTTAACAAAATCTGTTTAGTATGTATATGTATGCCAATTTGGTTGGGTTTCAGTCCTGGGTTAAAAAGCAATCGGAGTCTAACCGTACTGATGAGCTGTGATAGAGCAAAACAGATTTGTCTGCGGGTGACTATATCTATATATATCTATATATATGCACACACACACACACACACACACACACACACACACACACACACAGATATATATATATGTGTGTGTGTGTGTCTGTGTGTGTGTATTAAAGACAGAAATAGGGGTTTTTCTAGTGAGAGAAATGGGTATGGAAGAAAAAAGTGTGAGAAGCCATAAATGTTTTGTTTAAAGTGTAGATTTATTGTTATTGATTTTAATATTACTTGGTTTTTGTGTGATATATTAAGTGTTCATAATGGGATTTGTGTCGCTACACATGTTTCATTAAAAATGAGAGATAAGGTATATATATATGCACACATATACATATATATATATATATATATACACATATACATATACACACACACACATATATATTCACACACACACACACACACACACATATATATATATATATATATATATATATAAAATTTTATAGCCAACAAAGTTGACTGATATACAAAACAAAAAATTTCTTGAAAAAAGTTAACTCTTTTGAGGTGAAGATATGTGTGACTTTACATGTCAATGTCCGTTTATTTTCTGATGGCGAAAATGTCATGTGTAAATAGCTAAGTGGTGAACAGGTCAGAAAGTTCATATGTGTGCATGTTTGTAGGTTTTGAAATTTTTTTCATGAAATTTTTTCTGTTTTGTATGTCAGCCAACTTTGTTGGGTATAAAATTTTTTTTATATATGTATATATATATATATATGTGTGTGTGTGTATATATCTATGTATCTGCATATATATATTTGTATATATATATGGGTGTATATGCTTATTTACATGTATACATATATGTGTGTATATGTATGTATGTATATGTTTGTATATATCTGTATATATACATATGTAAATGTATATATATATGTATATATGTAAATGTATATATATATGTATGTATGTATGTATATATGTAAATGTATATATGTATGTGTGTACATATATGTATATATAAGCATATATATATATGTGTATATATATATATGTAGGTATATATGTATGTTGGCTATAAAAATTTACATATATATGTGTATATATATACGGTTGTGTGTGTGTATGTATTTGTGGGTGTATATGTATATATAAATATATGTATATATATATGTGGTGTATATGTATCTATAAATATATGTATATATATGTGGGTGTATATGTATATATGTGTATACATATGCGTGTATATGTTTATATGTATGTATATGCATGTATATATATGTATTTACTAGCAGTATAGTTCGGAGTTGCTTGGGTGTAATGAACGCTTTAAAACTAATCCATGGTCCTGGAGCTCAGACTCAGCCTAAAGAATATTTGTGTGAAGTTTGGTTAGAATCAGATAAAAATTGTGGATTTGTATAAATGGCATACAGACAGATAAACAGACACGCCCAAACATCTTGCCTTTTATATATATATATATATATATATATATATATATATATATACATATATATAAATATATATATATATATATATATATATATATATATATATATATATATTATCAATTTTCCGCATTATTGTAAGAACTGCAATCTTGAAACTTCTGAATATCGTTTCTTATGTCTTTGTCTATGGGTGTATCAAATTTGATTGAAATCGGACCACTCCTTCTATAACCCAATTTTTTCGATTATTGATTTTCGACATTTATCAGGAGTACCGCGACACAAAAATTAGCTAAGAACACTTGCAGACGCTCATAGTACAACTGTGTAAATTTTCAAGAAAATCGGTTCAGCCGTTTCAGAGTCTATAGGTAATGGACCACACACACACACACGCACACACACACACAGAGACAAATTCCATTTATAAATAAGTTTAGTTATGTAAATGTATATATGTGTTTATATATGTATATAAATGTATATATATATATATATGTGTATGTATGAATATGTATATATATATATGCGTATAAGTATTTATGTGTAAATATGAATGTGCATATATATATACATGTTTATATGCATATGTGTGTATATATATGTATACATATATATGTATTTATATATGCATATATATGTATACAGGGTATATGTGTATATAAATAAGTGTTTATATGTATTATATATATGTATATGCAATAAGTATATGTGTGTGTATATGTATATATCTATGTACATATATGTATATATGTGTCTATATATATGTATGTATAGCTATGTTTTTATGTATGCATTTGTATATGTGTATGTATATTTCTGTGTATATTTATATAGATATATATATACGTACGTCTCTATATATGTGTATGTATATATGCGTATATACATATGAATATATAAATTCGTGTATATATATGTGTATGTGTATATATTTATATCTCTATGTTTATGAATATGTATATATATCTATGTATATGAATATATATACATTTATATATTTATATATCTATAGGTTTATGAATATGTATCTCTATGTATATGAATATATATATATATATATATATTTATATGTCTGTATGTTTATGAATTGTTTCTAGGTATATGAGTATATATACATATATATATATTTATATGTTTATGAATATGTATATATATCTATGTATATGAATATATATATATATGTCTATATTTTTATGAATATGTATATATATATATATATATATATCTATGTATATGAATATGTGTGTGTGTATATATATATGTATATATATATATATATACATATCGAAGAAAAATGTCTGACATTATATATATATATATCTATATATATATATATATATATATATATTTATATGTATATGTATATATATCCATGTATATGAATATATATATGTATATATGTTTATGAATATATATATATATATATATATGGTTAAATAAAATAAAGACAAGAGGAAAACTGTATTTTAAATCGCCTATGCATTTCGTCCTGTGATGGACTTTTTCAAGGCAAAAAGACGAAATGCGCTTTATTCTAAATTACGTATTTATAAACAAACAGTGTTGGTAACCACAAATACGCTCATAAATCATTTCAAAAAATTAACGGAAAATTTCAGTTTTTAGAATTTTTTCATGTGTAGTGTCAAGTCATGAGATATTAAAATGAAGGGAATTTGACCGTTTTCCTTGAAATTTTTATTCTGAATGTTAGTCTGTTTTAGTATAATTTCCATAAGTAAAGGTGAGATTGGGAAAAATCCGGAGTGTAAATTGATGATTTGATAGTATTGGATAGCGGCACTCTCGAGAACTTTTCTTCTAAATAAATTAGTGTGGCATTTTTAAAATCGAAATTGTGGTTGAATTTATTTCTGTGAATCACTAATGCATTTGTAAGATTATTATTAGTGATATCTCTTTTGTGTTCATATATACGTTTTTTTAGATTTCTACTTGTTTCTTCGATGTAGATGGAGGAATGATCCCGGCAATTTATTCGATATACACCTGCTTGTTCGTCATTTTGATTTTGGTTATTTTTAGATCTGATAATATCCATAATAGTTTTCGAAGTAGTTGTTACTATGTGTGTATTTTTTATATGAGATAGATTGTTTTGGATATTAGATGCAATGGAGTTGGTTGGTAGTATGATGTATTTGTTATTGTTTAGATTATTATTGTTAACAGTGTTTCTTTTGTTGTGATTGTATATATTATGTGCCTTTCTTTTTGCATTGTGAATAAAGTGATATGGGTAATGCAAGTTTCTGAATGTGCTTTCTATTTATTTTTCTTCTTTTGTTAAATATTGGGGGCTGTATATTCTTAGTGCTCTTAAGAAGAAACCTATAATAATACCAGATTTAATTTTGAAAGAGTGACTGGAGTAGAAATTTATCAGGTTGTTTTTGTTGGTAGCATTTCTGTAGATATCAAAATTGAGTTTGTTGTTATTTTTGTGTAATATGATATCTAGGAAAGGAAGAGTATGATTAGATTCAGTTTCAAAGGTAAAATTTATAGTAGGTTCAATGTTATTTAGTTTGTCGACAAAATCTGCTATGTTAGTAGTTTCAGGATAGATTAGAAGGGAGTCGTCTATATATCTAAAGTAGGAGGAATTTGGTGGTAAAATGTTTCTGAAATAATCTCTTTTTAGAAATTCTAAAAATAAACAAGCGAGAATGCCGCTAAACCAAATTTTTGTCTATAGAAATGGTCATTAAAAGTGAAAAAAACATTGCTTAGTAATTAGATGGCATAGTTTTATGATTTTCTGTGTAGGTAGAGGTAATTTTATTTTTGTTTTTGTTAAGTGTGTTTTTAATTGATTTAAGCATTTATCTATAGGAACATTTGTGTATAAGGATTTTATGTCTAGACTTGCCATGTGTTTGTTTTTTATATCTACATTTTTTAGTTTGTTCAAAAGGTCACCAGAGTTTTTTATATGTGACGGACTTATTGTGCCGAGAAGTGGAGTTAAGATTTTGCTTAATTTGCCAGCTATTTTATGTGAGACGCTGCCTATTCCAGATATGATAGGCCTCATTGGTATATTTGGTTTATGTGTTTTTGGGAGACCGTATAGTGTGGGTGTTTTTGGATGGTATGTGATAAGCTTTAGCCAGGAGGAGTCTTCTGTTTTTAATAGTTTCTTGATATTGTATATAAATTTTTGTGTTTCTTTTGTGATGTTGGTTTCGTTAACTTTCTCGTATATATTATCATCATCAATGAGGTTTTTCATTTTCTGTTGGTATATGTTTTTGTCCATGATTACGATTCCCCCTCTTTTGTCAGAAGATGATATGTGTATATCTTTGTTGTTTTTTAATTCCTTCAGGGCTGTTAAATATCTGCGAGGAATTGAGATGTGGTTTGTTTTTTTGTGTGTAGCTGTGATTATACCTTGGATATACCGTTGGTGAATTCCGAATCGTTGTTTTGATGGTTTTTGATGATAAGATCTGTAATTTCATATTTTTGCAATCCGGTGGCAAACTTTTGACTGAAGCTTAAGGCTTCCAGTTGTGTATCCGATAGATGGAATCTGGATAAATTATTGACTAAATCTTTCTTGCTGATCCTGGACCATTTGCTATTGTTAATTAGTTTTTTAAATTTAGTGTGTAATTTTTGAATGTGCTTCTTGTTGCTGTAAAAGACCATGTCTTTTATATAATTTTTGTCATATGTAGAGAGAGTATTTCCCGCAATATATGCCCTGTGAAAGATTATACGTTCCTTTTCCTCCAATTCATGGCCTGATGATTTCAAAAATTTGTGGGCATAAGGAGGGAAAATATATATATATATATATATATATATATATATATATATATATATATGTTTTTTTTTTGTTTTTTTTTGTATATATTTGTACTCATCTGTATATGTGTGTAGGCTTTACATGTTTGTCTGTATATTTTTGTATATGTATATATGTGTGTGTATGGGAAGGAATTTTTTTAAAAAATTTCGAATTTGAAAATGTATATATATATATATGTGTGTGTGTGTATGTATGTATGTATATGTGTATATATATGTATATATGTGTATGTATGTATATGTATATATATATTTTTTATTATTGTGTTTTATATTTCTGACCGCCCTCGGTCCTTCATCAGAAACAAGTGATTTCTAAATATGAATTAAAAACGTATTATACGATCATATATGTATATATATATATATATGTGTATGTGTGTATATATGTGTGTGTGTATATGTGTACATGCATGTGTTTGTGTATGTATGTATATTTGTGTATATGTCCACACATGTATATATGTTTGTTAAAGTGTCCATGTTTCTATATATATGTTTGTTTGCATATGTGTGTGTGTATGTATGTGTTTATATATATATATATATATATATATATATAATACGTATATATTTGTATGTGTGTGTGTGTGTGTATATATATATATATATATATATTTGTGTATATTTCTGTATATGTATTTATATTTATATATATTTTTATATATATTTGTAAGTGTATATATATTTATATCTGTACGTATGTATGGACAGATAGATAGATAGATAGATAGATAGATAGATAGATAGATGTCTTAAGTTTCATGCTTTTTTGATCGTCTAACTAACTGTTTTAATTTTATTTTAAAATACTGGATGTATACGGAGATACGGAGATACGTATATTGATGAACTTTTGTTGAAGGTGGGATTGACTTTGGTGGGAATATGTATTTTTGTCATGACGCATCTTACACATACACAGACATAATTTTACATATATACAACCATTGATGTGCGCAGAGACACACGCACACGCGAGCTAAACAACCGGGGCTTACAGTCATAACTTCATATGAACAGTATTGAACTCTCTCTCTCTCTATATATATATGTATGACGTTTTGCACATGGATATGCATTCAAGTTTGTTTTATGTTTTTGCGTAAGTATATATTTATTCCCGCTTATGTGTTCATGCATTGAAATATGATTATGTCTATCCTGACCCCATTCATATGAGGCCAGTGATTTTATGAATCCGCCGTGACTGTATCCAATATGTAGCAATTTAGTCTGCCTAAAAGTTAACAGACAAATTGACATCTCGATAAAGACTAAATTTTGAAATTTGTGTATGTATATATACATGGGTGTATTACTATGTATATGTTTTTTCTTACTAATGTTTGTGAATATTTTTCCATATGTGAATGTTTGTAGGTTTATTCATGTATGCGTTCTTTTTCTCTCCCCCGTCTAATATATTAATAACTTTCTAAATCTACGAAATTGTTAATATATATATATATATATAAATTGTGTGTATTTTGGCAGCATTTTTTCATTAATGCAGGTTTCATTGAATAATATAGACAAGTTTTGTCTATTAATTTTGTGTAGGATCCGTTCATACCGTCTGATATACTTGATGGTGATGTCGTTAAAAGACAACAAAAAATCACAGTATTTGTTGAATTTTTTATCAGGTCTAAGCTTTCGGCTCACATAAGCCATTATCAAAGAGTAAATAATAACACACAGTAAACATAGAACATTTAAGCTATTAACAATAAAGATAATTGAATTGAAAATATAAGTCCAGAATTTTTCTTAGGATGTTGGGATTAATTTTGAGTGGGGGTAATGAAGGATTACTGTAAACATTTCTTATAATTATATCAATAGTTTCACTGACGGGTACATTAGTAAAAAGGTTTTCCACATCAAGTGAAGCTATGATTTCATTATTAGGTTTTTCACTCTTGAGGATTTGGATTGCCTCTAGGGTTGACTTTATGCTGTATTTACTCGGAAGGTAGGGTGTGATAAGCTGGTTAATATGTTTAGTTAACTGGTATACAGGAGTAGGAATTTGGGATATGATAGGGCGGAGAGGATAGTTAGGTTTATGAGTTTTTATGGTTCCGTATATGTAACCAGGTTTATAGTCACCAATAATTTTAGGGAGTTTTAAGGAATTCTGATCAGCGTTGTTGGCACTAATGAGTTTATTAAGTTTAGATTTTAGTTGGTGTGTCGGGTTTTTGTTAATTTTTTTAAATTTTGTGTGGTCATGGAGTATGTGGTTGAGTTTTGTGTTGTAATCTGATTTGTTAAGTACAACAAAGATGTTAGCCTTGTCAGCTTTTTTTACAATTATGTGAAGGTGGTTGCGTAGTTCGTGCGCGGCACTTTTTAGTTGTTTCGATAGAATTTTTGAGGAGCTTCCGCTTTTATCATGGCGATCTTTGATTGCCTCAGCCTTAAGTAGATCTTTCAGTTCGGGTTTAACAGTTATAAGTTTTTCATCTTGTAATTTAGTGATGCTTTGATAGAGCGTTTCTATTTCAACTTTTTTAGTAAGCTGGTTATACTTACGGTATATATGGCAGTTAGGTCCAAGGTTGAGTAATTCTTCTTGGTGCTTAGTTAGTTGGTGGTTGGAAAGATTTATGAATTTATCGAATTTTTTGGGAAGAGTGATCGTGCCATTGTATAGTGAATTAAGTTTTTTGACAATTTTAGCGCGGTGTTCAGCTTCAGATTTTGCGGTGATTTTGGATAGTCTGAGTATTATTTCTTCTAGTTGGTTTGAGGTAGTTATATCTTTCAGTTTGTTGTAGAGGTCATGTTTGTTCTTGTATAATGTGTCAAGATTTTCTTTCGCTATTTCAATTTGCCTTTTCACAAGGCTCCATTTATATTTCAAGGTGGTGATGGTGTGTTGGGCTGCTGGATCATGTAATTTAAATTGTGTGTATTTTGGCAGCATTTTTTCATTAATGCAGGTTTCATTGAATAATATAGACAAGTTTTGTCTATTAATTTTGTGTAGGATCCGTTCATACCGTCTGATATACTTGATGGTGATGTCGTTAAAAGACAACAAAAAATCACAGTATTTGTTGAATTTTTTATCAGGTCTAAGCTTTCGGCTCACATAAGCCATTATCAAAGAGTAAATAATAACACACAGTAAACATAGAACATTTAAGCTATTAACAATAAAGATAATTGAATTGAAAATATAAGTCCAGAATTTTTCTTAGGATGTTGGGATTAATTTTGAGTGGGGGTAATGAAGGATTACTGTAAACATTTCTTATAATTATATCAATAGTTTCACTGACGGGTACATTAGTAAAAAGGTTTTTCACATCAAGTGAAGCTATGATTTCATTATTAGGTTTTTCACTCTTGAGGATTTGGATTGCCTCTAGGGTTGACTTTATGCTGTATTTACTCGGAAGGTAGGGTGTGATAATATAATAGTTAATTAATAATGCTGATCTTAATTTTATAAAATTTTAATACCAATGCCCACCAAGATTAATTTTAAGTCTTCCCATATATTCTCCAAAGTAAAAGTTGCTTTACTCTGATTGGTCCACATTGTACATACAATAATGCCTCCCTGATGAAAGCGGTCTTGCTTGTTCTTAACCTTTTAAAGCCATTCATTTTGAAATAACCACATCACTTGATAAGACACAAAAAGTGTCGAAACAAAATAGCTACTTTTGTAGTGATATTGTAACATATCAATGTTATAATTTATTAATAAATATTATTATTATATATATATATATATATATATATATATATATATATCGAAGAAAAATGTCTGACCTTATATATGCATGTGTGTATTTTAGACATTTTTCCGTCAATAACACAATAATACTTGCATATACAAACAGTTAAAAGGACCTACAGGTATTGGAGGCCATCTATATTATATTAAAGCAACCCATGTTCAATAAAATCACATTCCAATCTAGTCACAGTGCATTACATTGCATTTAGACATATAGTTCTGTTGTTAACATTTCAGTTTGTGACATGGTATGACGTCATAGAATTGCATTACAAATTTATAACCTGCGTTTGGTATTCAGTGACTGTTATTGTCTCATAGCAATGTTTTATGTCAACACAGCATAATATCATCTTTGATGGTGAATGTCTTTATGTTAGCATTTCTCTAACATTTTTGAAGATGGCTCTTGAGTCGAACGCTTAGACCCCAGCATAATAAAAAAATATCCAAAGGTTGGACAATTTTTGTCTTTATTTTCACCTGAAATTAAAGCCAAAATACATTCATTGTTTATAACATGAATAAACATAAATAGACATTCTATGTGTTATGTTTATTAGAGGTGTGTTGATAATGTCATTAGGATTTTTATGGTAATGGTGTTTGATTAATTCAGCTTTTAGTAATTCTTTTAAGCCTACCTGTATAGTAACACTGTTGTCTTGTTCAAGTAGAAGTATTTGTTGGTATAAAGCTTCAACTTGCATTTATTTAAACATTAAATTAGGTTTCTGTGCGAAATTAAAATTTGGTACGAGATTAAGGAATTCTATTCCATCTGGAGTGAGTTGGTAATCAGATAGGTTAATGAAGTCGTTATTGATGTTTGGTAAAAGTATTTTTCCTTTATATAATTTTCAATTGTTATAGTTTTTTTTAGCTTTTTTTGGATAATTTGTTTATGGGATTCATTTACCATTTGCGTTGTATTATATAGTAACTTAATATTTCCTTGAATTTTTCACTTGTGGTAGAAGATAGTAAGATTTTTTTTAGTATGTACAATTTCTGTCTTGATTAGTTGTAATTCCTGTTTGCCTGTGTTTATTTGTCATTTAATGATGTTCCATTGAAATTTCATCGTGTTGTGATCATTTGATGCTGCAGCATCATGTAACTTAAATTTTGTGTATCGAGATAGCAGATAATTTTCTAAACATATATTAACCTGATAGTGTCTAATAACCCTACAACTACACAACTAAATTATTTACAGAAAAACAAGGTAGTGTATTAATTTACATGCTCATTCAGATATTTTATCACTGATACTAATAATAAACTCACTACATATATTGGTTTTACTACAACCAATATATGGCTCTCCCATAGAGCCATCTTTATGATCATAGTTCAATTAAACATTTCTTAGAAAAATATAGCCATCTATGTAATATTAGACAGTAAAGAAAACCTTCAGATATTGGAGGCCATCTACATTAAATTAATGCAACCCACATTTAATAAACTCACATTACAACCTAATCACAACATATTACATTGCATTTAGATATATGGTTCTGTTGTTAACATTTCAGTCTCTCACGTGGAATGATATTATAGTGGGTTATCCGTTCTAGTGAAGTGTAGTTGTGTGTTGAAACAGATTAACTGAATTTGGCCTTGTTAGTAGATAGCCCACTATAAGGGAGGTATAAAACAAGAAAATCAAATTGTGTATAGAAACAACATTTTATATATACATATATATATTGTAAAACGTACCAACAAAACAGTAGCACTAATCACGACCGAAATCAGAAAAACCTACTGCTAACAAATCGGTAAAGTTAGTTGTCAAACCCAAAAGGTACTACCAAATGGGTAGAGGGGAATAAAAAAAGAAACAAAGCATAAGCTGTGTTCGAAAGAAAAAAAAACCCAAGACGAAAACCTTAACAAGAAAGAGCTCAATACGAAAGTACGGAAGTAGAGCAAAAACACAAACTAAATCTAAAAGTGAGCCAAAAGTTGACCACGGTTTCACTCGCCGGATCGGATATATATATATCAGTTAAGGTGTTTTTACAAATAAAATGTCTTTTGGTTGTTACAAAGGTCGTTAAAATGTTCATAGCAGTAAATGCCGAAAAGAATTTGTGCGAATGTGTGTGTGAGCGTTTCTCTGTTAGGAATGTCTTTGATGTCTCTGCTCTGTTCATCGGGTAAGTGGCTCAAGGAACAGTGAAGAAGAAGATGAGAGAGAAAGGAGAGGCGAGCATGATGTGATTGCTTGACATGGTCAAGGGACGTTCTAATTATGCTTGTATTTTCTCAACTGGCGATGCTTCCTGTGTCGGCTTTTTATTTCGTCTTTGGGGGTCCAAACAAGTTATTTGGGAATTCACACCCGGATTTAATTCTGGGCTTCCCATTGGACGATAAACAAAATTCACATCGGCTTGCGAAAAGGAATTTGATATTTATTAATTTTTGATTTTCTGCCGGAACATCTGTATGGAGCCAGATGCGCAAAGACCAGTTTTGGTCATTTGCTTTCTGGACCTCTGAGGGCAAACATCTGGTCCCTGGTATCACCACAACATCATGGAACTGCATTACAAATTCATGACCTGCATTTGCTATTCGGTGACTGTTATTGTTGTATAACAATGCTTTATATAAACACAAGATTATATCATCTTTGATGGTGGATGTCTTTATGTTAATGTCCCTGCAACCGCTCTGAAGATGGCTCATGTGAGCCAAAAGCTTAGAACTAGTGTAATAAAAAAAATATCCAAATGTTGGACAATTTTTGTCTTTATTTTTATCTGAAATTAAAGCTAAAATATTATGTTCAGAAACTCTCATGATTATACATAATAGAGATTTATTGTCTGTTATATTTCACAATATACAGTGACACGCATAAGTATTGGATTTTCTGTTATAACTCTAGTTTATGTTCGCCATTTTTCCTGATATTTGCTAAGTAATATCTCATAAAGTTGTTTTAGTTGTATGTGGAAGGAAAATTAAAAACTCATGGTTGAATCCCTTTTTTTTTTATTTCAAAGTTCAAAATTACCCTATGCGAAAGTATTGGATACATCAATTTAATATTTTGTTGTATAGCCTCTGTTTTGTTTCACTGCTTCCAGTCACTTTCTAAAGTTGGCCACAAGTTTTCCACACTGATCCACCATGACTTTACCCCATTCTTCCTTGCATAATTCCTCTAATTGCTTGATATTTTGTGGATTTCGCTTATCAACTTTAACCTTCAAATGCACAATTGGATTCAAGTCAGGAAACTGACTTGGCCAATTGAGAGTACTAAGACCATTATCTTCAAACCATTCCTTTGTAAATTTTGCGGTGTGTTTGGGATCATTGTCGTGTTGAAACACAAAATTCCGACCATGTTTTAAAGAAGTTGCAGATTTCTGAAAGTTCTCTAGAATCTCCCTGTCCATGCTACCATTCATTCTACCATGGATAATGTGTAACTCACCAGTGCTCTTGGATGAAAAGCATCCCTATATCATAATGAAACCACCCTCATACTTAACTGTGGGGATGGTATTGTGCTTGTTGAAGGCAGTGCCATTTTTTTGTCAAACACTTGTCGCTGTGTTCCTTCCAAATAGTTCAACTTTTGTTTCATTCGACCAGATTACCTATACCCAAAACTGCATATCTTTCTTTTCATAAGTTTCGACAAACTTTAATCAGTCTTTTACATGTTTGGTTTTCAGTAAAGGCGCTTTTCTTGGTGATCTTGAATGAAAGCCTGAACGATATAGAGCTCTGCTAATGGTATCCTTACTTACATTAATTCTAGCAACCTCAACATCAGTTTTAATTTCAGAACGAGTAATGAAGGGTTTTTTTGCATATTTATGCTGATCCACCTTGAAGTCCTCTCATTTTTTTCAGTCTTCCATTTCTTGGAATGTTTGCTGTACCGTCACCATACTTCTTATACTTTCTGATGATATTTCCTACTGTACTTAGTGCTAGATTCATTTCTTTGCTAATTTTTCGGTAACCTTGTCTTCCTTTATGATGTTCAATGATTCTATCTTGCATATCTCTGGATAATTCTTTAGTTTTTGCCATTTTTAATCCTTGAATTGCAGAATGCACATCAATGAGTCAGATGATTAGTAGCATTATCTTGTAAGCAGTTGTGTGCTTCTCTGATTGGTCAGAGGTAACATTCCAATCCTATCGAAAATTTGAATATTTAAAGTCTTTTAAAATACAAAGATTCGATTGGAAATTTGAAAAAAGTGTCATCTATCCAATACTTTTAGATAGAGTAATTTTGAACTTTGATAAAAAAAATGGATTCACTCATGAATTTTTAATTTTCCTTCCATATACAACTAAAAAAACTTTATGGGATATTACGTACCAAATATCAGGCTGTATATGTGTGTATATATATTTGTATGTATATATATATATATATATATATATTATGTATGTGTGTGTGTGTGTGTGTGTGTGTGTGTGTGTGTGTGTGTGTGTGTATGTATATATATGTGTATATATATGTATGTACATTTTTTATATGTATGTACATCTATATATATATTTATATATATATGTATATATGCTTAGTCATCCACAGACAGTCCTGTTTAGCTGTATCTCAGCTCATCAGTACGATTAGATATCTAATTGCTTCTTGCCAGGATTGAAACCCAACAAAATTGGCATCAGTCGGTGATTGTACCTCTAAGCTATGAGCACTCAGTGAAGGAAGGCGGATATTAGTGTTATAGATACAAAATGTGAATACACGCCAGTAGTTGAGAGTGTTCAAATTTATTACTGTATGAACGCTGTGTAAATGTGTAAGTAGCTACTGTTTTTAAAGTCTACCATTTCTGTATAGTGCTAAATTTGTGGGCGAGAGTATATGTACATATATATGTGTATATCTATGTATACCAAGTATAGAGTAAGTATGGATGAAATAAAATTCCATATCCAAAGAAACGCTATTTTTTAAAAGTGCTCAATATAAAGTAGAACGAATAGTAGTTATATAACAGGAGGTTTACCTCATCACTTGATAAGACACAAGTAATGTCGAAACAAAATAGCTACTTTTGTAGTGATATTATAACATATTTATGTTATAAATTCTAAATAAATGTGTGTATATATATATATATATATATATATATATATATATATTAAATATGTTTATATATGTGTCTGTATGTATAAATGTATGTATATATGTATGTACAAACACATATATATATATATATATATTAAATATGTTTATATATGTGTCTGTATGTATAAATGTATGTATATATGTATGTACAAACATATATATATATATATATATTGAATATGTTTATGTGTCTGTGTATAAATGTATGTATATATGTATGTACAAACATATATATATATATATATATATATATATATATATATATGTTTATGTGTCTGTGTATAAATGTATGTATATATGTATGTACAAACATATATATATATATATAATCACCTCTCCACTAGGGCAGATGCTTTGTAGATGTTGCACAAGGCTAATTCAGTAGAGAAATCTGAGCCCGTATGCTTAACCAAAAATATCCTGCAGACCCTGCCTAAGGCTGAATCTATTCACCCATAGCCTTCTCTGGGTCCCTCTCCTCCTGGAGGTAGAGAGTTAACTATATATATATATATATATATATATATATCTTAGAAGTAGTACAAACTTAAGTGTTGGTAGTTCACTGTTTGTCGTGATTTACTTTTCTATTAGGAATCATTATATATAGAAGCTTAAAAACAACACAATTTTTTTTACCTAATCCAGAAAATTAGGGTGGGGGGATTTTCTCTGTGAACCAATAGAAAATCAGGTCATGATGTATAGGAGAAATTTGATTGTAAGCATAAAGGGTAATAGAGACTTGAAATGACTTAAGACCCAGACATTTTCTATGCCAGTAGCGAAATAAATTGAGTGATAAGTATGTAGCATTTAGCACATCTGTAAAGTTATTGCGTATCATCATGAAATGGTTACAAGATTTTCTTTTAGTTATTTTTCAACTCCAAGTAGTGAACAAGAGACAAAGATGTGAAAGTATTTTTTTAAATACACTGCATGTCAAACGTATGTAGTTGATTTAGTGGGTGATTTATCCATTAAGCTGCAGCAAATTAATTATCAGAAGATGGGAGAATCAATCAATATATGCTAGAGGATAGAATGTTTAGTTATATTATGTAAGGAAAAATTAACTATACTTTAGGGTATATTTTAGACAATGATGACAAATGAAAGTTACTGTTACATTTAATGAGTAAGTTTAGTTTTGGGAATTTCATAATTTGTAATTTTTCTTGTAAATATAGAAAACATGGCTCATGTAAAGATTTACAAGTTCTGTTTTTTTTTTTAATATTTTTCATTTTACAGTAGTGGTTTTATTGGCATCATTTAATTGCCAATAATAAGCAGAAAGTGATGTGCTATTGTGGTAACTTTTATTATTAAAAGAAAAGGTGTGAAAATAATGGCAGTTTTTAAAAGGATTCTTGGTACAAGATATAAAAATTTTATTACTATGGGATTTTCTATGGTAAATTGTTTAGGTTATTATATTTGCTTAAAATTCTATTATTATGTTTTTTGATGGTCTTTTTAAGGTTAACCATACAACTATAGCTCAATTTCAGAGTATTTCTGTCAAAAATTTAAAAAAGGTAGCTATTTTTAGAAAAGTGTTTTTCAACTAATTTTTGGAATTTATGCCTAAACTTAGTACTTATAATCTGGTTAAATGGGAGTGTATACCAAATGATTTTTCTCTTTTTCTCTTTATTATGGTTGTTATTATTATGTTTGTTTTTTATGTTTGTTTCAGGTCAGGGCATTTATAGCTGCTGCTTTTAGGGGAATGTCATAGAATTTGTTATATTTGTAAAAGATATTTTCACTAGTAGAATGGTTACTAATTTTGTTTTCAATAGAGAAGGATATATGCTTGATGATTCATTGAAAGTGGTTAGTAGGATTATCATTAGTTTTAAGTAGGAAGAATAAGTGTTAATGGCAAGATCAATGTTGCATCTAGGAAGTCTACATTTTTTAGATTAGTTTTTATAGTAACCTTAAGGTTAAGACTTCTTAAGTCATTTCAAGTCTCTATCCCCTTTACTCTTACAACCAAATTTCTCCTATACATCTGATGTTTTATTGGTTCAATGAGACAAACCCTCCAAAAATTCCAGCACCTTACTTATCTGGATTTGCTAAAAAAATTGTGTTGTTTTTAAGGTTCTATATATAATGATTCCTAACAGAAAATATATTTCACTGCCTGATGAGGTGTTAATAAGATAGTACCAAAACACAATAGCTCTTGTGTGTCGCAGTAAACTATACCTTTTATTATAAACTTATAATAAAAATATTGCCATATATATATCTATATATATTACATAATTTTATTTTTTTTCTCTATTTCCTCTTTTTCTTTCTCCAGTTTTTTCTTTTACTATTTTATGTATTTAGCCCTTTCTTTCCACTTTCCTTTAGCTATGATGGCTGTCTGGTGTGATTTTTTCTTCTTTCCCCCAATATCGCCTTTAATTCTTTCTTTGTTTACCCAGTTGTTTTTTTTTCCCCTTTCTGTTTTCCCTTTCTTCCACTTACATTACTGTAACATGCTTAATTTTTGATTTCTTAACACAGATGTAATCTGAAAATCATTTTCAATGATTGAGTCTTCAATTCTTTTCACCGTCTCTCTTTTCTTTTCCCCTTCTTTTCTACTCTTTGTATCAATGTCTAGATGACAACCCTCTAACATAATCTATTCTCTCTTTTAACACCTCTCGCATTATTCTTTCTTATTTTATCATATTTTTTCCTTCTTTAATGTAAACTTCCCGTATATAAATTTCTTTTTGAGTAAACTTCCAGTATTTGAATTTTGTACTGTATTTGCATTTTAAAGGAATTTTGTTTTTGAAGAAGCAAGGTTTTTCCTTGCTGAAATGGCCATATGACATATGTAATTTTCAGAGTTTTATTTGAATATATATATATATATATATATATATATATATATATTTCTTTTTCAAATCTCAAAGACTGTATATATATATATATATATATATATAGTCTTTGAGATTTGAAAAAGAAATCACTCGACCAGCGGTTGGGACTGAGGGAAAATTTACTCACCCCAAAATATATTTAATCAACTAACTCCATTTTCTTAATAGTCACCTTATGTAAACATAGAGTGAATTGCTGATGGAAAACAAAAAATGAAATTTTAATTCAAATTTTGAACATGTTAGAAAGGATTTTAAAAAGTTTTTGAATTAATAACAACAAAATTTGATCTTTCCTCTTTATAATAGCATAAACATTTTGATGATAAAACTTTGTTTTTATTAAATTTGAGCCCTTTTAACATTATGATATGCTGTTTTTTTTTTTTTTTGGCACTTGAGTGGAGGTACCTAAATTCATAGTTTCTTTCTTCTGTTTGACTACAACCTCCATCTCATAGATGATAAAAAATAACAAATCTGATTTTCTCAACATTTTTCTATAAAAAAATTACTTGTATAATTTGTTTTTTGGTGCATGGTTGAAAGAAGTATGCATATTTTTTTCTTTTCTTTCAAATGTTTTTACTTTTTAAGCAGGGAGGAAATATAGGATAATAATATTTTAAAAATCTGTTAGCATCTTTAATCTGGGTGACAGACATTTTGGCTCCACTCTGGAAGTGTTAATGAAACAAATGTTTACACTGACCAGGACAATAAAAGCCAACAGTGCAATAATGTCATTGTAGGTCATTCTAACTAACTTGTGAATCTTCAATGGCATACTTTTGGGTTGTAAAAGGAATCAGATTTCCTTTTATTATATTTAAAGGGACAAGCAATAAACTTTAATCACCCAATAAAGTTTTTAATCACCTTAAACATACACAATCAGAAATATTATTCATAGAAGTAAAATAAAGGATATTTGAATAAGCAATATGAATGTAAATTTATTTATACAACCTAATATTATAAAATAAAATAACATAGAATAAAATAATAATAAATTAAAATAAAATAAAATAAAATAAAAATAAATAAAAATAGTTGAAGAGCCACATATATATATATATATATATATATATATATATATATATTGTAATAGTTTTTACAGTGGTTTATAAATTCATAGTATCACTATTTAATTTTCATTCCAACTTTGTCCCCGATGAGAAGCACGTAAAGTAGCTTTGAAATGCAAAAATTTTTGTGTAGTGATACTATGAATTTATAAACCATTGTAACAACTATTACAATATAACGCTCTACATTGTATCGAGCACTCTTTATAAAAGTAAATGCATGAACAGCAGGTAAAAAAACCTACGAGTTCCACAACAATGTTACAATATATATATATATTCATATAGATAGGTGTGAGTTTGTAACCCTGGGTTTCATGCTCTTGCGGTTCTCAGACAAAAGATTACAAGAGTGTGAAACCCAGTGTTACAAACTCACACCTATCTATATGAATATGTTAGCTCTATCACTGACTAGCAGTATAGCCCGGCATTGCTCGGGTGTAATGAAAGCTTTAAAACTAATCCATGGTCCTGGAGCTCAGACTCTTTGGACGTTGGCACGAAAGACTAAAAAGCAATAGTTGTTTCCAGTTAAAGTGAAACCGTAGACTGAAAGAAAAATGAATGGATGTAAGTCAAATTTTGATTTCCTGGTATCGATATCAAATTTTCTGCACTATTGTAAGAACTGCAACCTTGAAACTTCTGAATATCATTTCTTATGTCTTTGTCTATGAGTGTATCAAATTTGATTAAAATCAGACCACTCCTTCTCTAACCTGACAGCCTTTACATTGTTTCACTGATTCTTCGATATCTTTGTCCATTCCAGGCCAGTACATGTAACTCCTCATTAAGGAATTCATTCGTGAAATGCCTGGATAACCTAGATGGAATTCTTTTAAAATTCTTTCTCTCAACACCCTTGGTATCACCACTCTATGAACATACATCAATGTTTCGTTGCAAATGGAAAATGGTGAAATTTTTCCTCCTTTATTTTCTTTGACTTGCCTAATCATTTTAGAAATATATCCGTCAGTTTTTGCCATTTTTTCCATTTCTTCCGATGTTTATGGCAACACACTAATGGTGTTTACTAGACCTCCTTTAGTTCCTTTTCTTCTTTCAGTGCTGCTATTACCATTTCTTCTAGTAATTCAAGCTTTTTCGGAATCAGTCTTGATAAACAATCCGCATGCGCTATTTCTTTTGATGGTAGAAACTTCATTTTGAAGTTATAATTCAATAAAATTATGGACCATCTTTGAATCCTGTTTGCTGAATGGGTTGGAAAACCTTTTTTGGACCCAAATATTGACAATAACACTTTATGGTCAGTTTGCAACGTAAACTCTCTACCATAAATAAATCTATGGAACATTTTAACCACATAAATTATGGCCAGTGCTTCTTTTTCTATTTGACTATAATTTTTTTGTGCAGGTAGCAACACTCTGGAAACATGAGCGATAGATTTCGTTGTGCCATCTTTGAGTTTATGTAATAATACAGCTCAAATGCCGTATTCGCTTGCGTCCGTTGCCACGATTAATTCTTTCTTCAGATCGAAATGCACCAACGCCAAATCAGACAGAAACACTTTTTTATTTTTTCAAAAGCCTCATTGCATTCCTTTGACCAACACCACTTTATATTCTTTTCCAGCAATTTATTTAAGGGTGCACTAAGGTCGTGCATCTTAGGAATATAGATGTTGTAGTAGTTATGACTGAAGCTTAGATACATTATCTGGAATTGGCATATTCTTAATTGCTTCAGTTCTATTTGGATTTGGTTTTCTACCTTTGCGATCAATAGTTTGCCCTAAATACTCGATCCTGTCTAAACAAAACTTACATTTTTCAGGTCCTACTTTGAACGTGTAGTTCCTAATTCGCTTAAACACTTCGCGGATGTGCGATTTATGCTCTTCAATGTTTTCACTTTTGATTAAGATGTCATCTAGGTACGCCATTGCATAGTCCAGATCCAATAACATAGTGTCCATTATTTGCTGGTATGCACTAGGTGCAATTTTTAAACCAAACGGTAAACGTTTCCGTCTGTATAATCCTTTGTGTGTATTTAATGTCAAATACTTTGAACATTCTTCCGCTACATTTACTTGTAAATATGCTTCTGATAGATCTATCTTAGAGAAAATCTTTCCTCCGTTTAATTTTGAAAAAATCTTCTCTGGTGTGGGGAGGGGATATTTATGATCTTTTAAGCATTCATTTACTCCATTTGAAAAGTCAGTGCACACCCTGATCTTGTTATTTTTCTTCTTTACATAAACGGTAGGTGATGCCCAATCTGAATAATCCACTTTTTCAATATTATTCTCTAATCTTTTCAATTCTTTATCTATGGCCTTCAATGATGCGAATGGAACTTTCCTTTTCGGCTTGAATACTGGTTTAATATTTTCCTTCATTTCAAATTTTACTTCTGTTTGAGTACAGCAACCTAGTTCCTCCAAAAATACATCTGTGAACCCATTTTTTAATTCTTTTATGAATTTTTCAGTCTGCTTAGACTTTTTTCATTTGACGCCTTAATCTTTGTGCAGAACATATTCATGGGTTTTTCCCACAAATTAAATAGCATGATTACATCTATACCAAAAAGATTTGTATTCTTACCTAACATCACGTAGATCTTAGACTTTTGTACTTTTCTGTCAAATGTTACTTTCGCCACAAATTCTCCTTTGAATTTTAATTTATTTACTGAAATACTTCTTGCAATCTTTTTCATTTTCTTTAACTCTGGTCAACCAATTTTTTTCCAGGTATACTCATCTATTGCAGAGATATCACTTCCGGTATCCAATAAACAATTTACAGTTCTTCTATTCATTTTTAAGCCCATGTATTTTCTAGTACCGCAATCGTTTGTGACTTTCTTCATTACTAAAGTATTTATCTTTTTGGACTTTCTGTCCCTTTTTTCAGACACATCACTGCTTTGTGTCCTTTCTTCGAACATTCGAAACATATTTTGTTTCTAAAATAACATTTCCTTGTGACATTATTTTTGCAACATGCTTCGCAGTACTGTTTTCCTTTTTGGTAGGCCTGTTGTTTCACTTTATGAATTCGAGTAATGCTTTTTTCTTCGATGCAAACATTATCTTTCTTAATGTTTAACAATTTCTGGCATTCTTCTGTCACTTTCTGTAGCATTATTTCTGCATCTTGATCCAACATTGTGAGAATTTTAGAATGTATGTCTTTGTCTTTCTGTGCTGTTAATCCTTGTACGAAGATTAAACATTTGAACATGTCCTCTTTGATGTCTTTGATTTTAAATCGTTCCCATTGTGAATTAACCTTACTGGCATACGTAACAAAATCTTCATGTTCTTCTTTTACGATATTTAAACACTTATATCGTGTGTAGAACAAACTTTCCCTTTCTCCAATCATTTTCGTCAAAATCTCTACCGTTTCGTCGAATGATATATCCTCTGGTTTTTTAGGTAAAATAAAATTTGTATATTTCATCTTTTCCTGCGTTCTTATCTTTTGTAATAGGAGCATTACTTTTTCATCATCTGATCATGCCTTGCACTGTCTCGAAAAAATAGTTTCGTATCTTTTATAATACGACTGAAAAGTAATACCTTCCTCAGGATTATATACAAATTCAGTGAGCGAGTTTACAATACCTTCTGCAGAGAAGACTTTAGAACCTTCTTCCGGTTTGCCCTGCTTTATTACCAGTTTTTTCAAAACCTCTTGTTGCAGTATCATTTGTGTTTGAAGATCCTTTTGAATTTTTTGTTGGCTTTCCTGTTGTTTTAATATTTGCTGTTGAAGCTCCATTTGTACTTCTTGTTGGCTTTTGAGTTGTTGCATTAACAGTTGGACCACTCCTCCCAGCGTCTTTGTTAATTTGGCTAATTGTTCCATTTTTTTTTTATACATATAGCTGACGACTAAGTTGTATTCACCGGTAAGATTTTTTTATGAGGGGGTAAAAAAAACTACCTCTCACCTTCACTTATTTTTCTTTTTGCGTCAGCCTTCCAAATCTTGTTCACCAAACTGATATTTAGTGAGCTTGTCTAGTGATAATGACTCTATAGTTCGCCCTAGACGCAATCTTTTATCCTTTCCTGGGTAGGATAGGATATTCCTCTACAACACACACACACACACACACACACACATATCCAAGTGAATAAAGAACAAAGAAAGTATTAACAGCATTCAAAACATTAATTTAAAACAGTGCTCAATATAGAAATAGGGTAATGAATATTTATTATAAGTTATAGTTTAGAAGATGTACAAGTTATAATTTACTACAAAAGCATATATTTTGTTTCGACATTGAAAAACAATGTCTCATCAGGTAGTTAATAATGATGGTACCTAATGTTATTTTTGAAAAAGAAGATTAAAAAATCTAACTTCCCCTTTATTTTTAGAAAATTGTATGAGGTAAAAAAGGGAAAACAAAAAAGGAAATTGAAAAAAGGAGGGTAAAACAAAAAGAAAAGAGAGATACATAGGAAATACAGAGCATAGGAAGACAGGCGAGAGAGAAAGAGCTAAGACTCAGAGAGAAATAGACCCAAAATTTGGTAGGAGGTGAAATATAAATAGACACACATAAGAGTCACGTGACATCTGGGCTTAACAAAAAGGAAGAATTGAGAAAAAGCATGGAGTGAAGAAAGTATAGGAGAAGGGATGACAGTAGAAGATGTAAAAGAAATAGAAATGTCAAACAATTGGATGGAAGTAGATTGCAGTTAGATACATTCATTGTTACATAGCATACACTGAAACTTTTGGTATTTTTTATAAAAATGATGAAATCACACAAACAAATGAATTATTTAAAAGGTGCAGATCTGGGGATATTTAGAAGAACCACATGAAAATATAAATTCATTAGTGCTAATATAATAAATTGGTGAAGTAAATTAGAAATTTAAAAATTAATTTCTGTAAATATTAAGAAGTAAAAATATACCAGGAGAGATATCATACAGTTAAAAGTGAATACCATGGTACTAAGATTAATACTATAAAGGTTTATTGTTTCTAGAGATCCGAACTTTAGATTTAGTAATTTTAGCAAGATTGTATGGTTAGTTCTTCAATGTGTTTGCAATTTACTGTGATTTCATGCCTCTGGTTTAGTAATATGTCACTCCTCTGTATTTAATGATTTCCATTTTTTTCAAATAGACAAAGGAAACATGGTTCTTTTACCAATCTAGATGTTCTAGCCTGCTTGAGGATTTTCTATTTAACTTTACGTATCTTATTTTCATTTTTTAACTTCCAAAAATATTTAGAAAGTGATGTCATATTTTGTTTGTCTTTGTTGATGAAGGTGATTGTAAAAGGACTTTTTAAAAAAGTTCATAATATTTCTGATATAAATTTTAGCATCCTTAGGATTCTCCACAGATAAAATTGAACACATATATACCAGGGATTTTGTCAAGCATTTATTAGGTTGTGCACATTGGTTTGGGTTCCTACACTTACATGAGTTATTATTATGGGGCAAACTGACATGGATGTTAGAGTTGTTTTTGTTGTATGATTTAAAAATTTTATTGTTATGTGATTTAATTAATTTTTCTAAGTTGTTGGATCAACTATAACTGACTTTTATTGTATTCCTATTGAAAATTTTGCTTAAAGGGTTATTTTTGGAGAACATCTGTTCTCAGGCCTCCAGCCATTTTGGGTATTCTCAGGGTTTTCAAAATCAATTTGCCCAACCTCTTGGTGCTTTCAGAAATGCTTTCCCTCAATCTCAATCGCATGTCTCTGTTCTTCCTCATGTGTGCTCTTTTCCTTCTATCTCCAGTCCTCCCCTCATCTCCACGTTCTGTGATCTGTTTGCGTGAGTGTGTCTGCCTGAGTTTTTCTTTTTCTGCTCTACTTCTCTGCTCTAATTTTCTCTGTTCTGTAATTCTGTTATATAGAGGTCCATTGGGCAGTTGTCCCCTCATTCTCTTTCTCTCTCGTGTACACCCACACTGGGCGGAGTTCAATGGGACAGCCATTTGTCATCTGTGTCACCATCTGGGACCTTTGATTCTTCCTTTTCTCAATCTAGCTCTTCCCTGACTACATAGAATCCTGGGTGGTCAGTTCACAAGAAACAAAAAAATACCACACACAACATTAATTTCTTTGACAATGGTCAGTTGGTCATGCTAATACCTCCACTTGACAATTAGCTTTAATCCCTCATTTGTTTTTCTTGAGCACATATAAGACATGGCTACCCATTGTGTAAATCAAACTTGCAGATATGCAGCTGCTTAGTGTGTTAGTTTTGCACTTAATTGCCTCCTCGTATGTGAGTAACATAAATTTCGTTCTGGCCAAATTTATTGCCACAAACTCCGCTTCAATTTTATCCCTTGCTACTGCTTCTAACTTCTGATCCACCTTGAGTTAGGGAACAGGGGAGATTTATCACTTAGTAGATTTTGAAGGTACTTTCTTTATTCAACAGACCTTGAATTAGCACTATCAATTTATCATTTTCTAGCAAGGTGACACACCCTAAGGCTTTATAATATTTGCATAACTGTTTCCTAGGATCTACAAGCAACCTAAGGTGATGGGGAAGTTTGGCTTGTATTTCTAATAACGCTTCTCTTAATCGACTCAGAGTTATTATACTTAGGGACAGGTGTTCCATGGATAGCATATCTGATTTGACCCTTGTTCTAGCAGAAAAGTCAACAACTGACTGGTCTGGTGCACCCTGCTTGCTATTGCTAACAGTCAAAAACATTGCTGCAGGAACCCCCCCCCCAAGTTGTGCAATTTGGTAGTCATAGCACCCTTTACATTAGCTACTTCTTCCCTAACGGCTTCAAGTTGGAAGATTAACCAACTTAGGCTACCTCTATTCTTTGCTAACTTCAATCTAGTAATGTTGAGGATGGATAAACTTTCTTTGGTAACTTGAATTAATACTCATTGTTTTTTTCTACGTCCCTTAATTTCCTTTTTATTGTTCTTATATCTTCTTCTGTCACAGTGCCAAACAACACATTCAAGGCTTTCTGGGTAATACTGCTTGTTTCTGTCAGGTCCATAGTAACTTCACCTCCTTCAAATATAGGCTCAATCCTTCCACTGCCTCTCCAGCATCAGCATCCCTGTGCTAGGGAAAGCATTATACTGTGATATCCCTGATTCCCTAAATGATATTTTAGCTACCTGTTTTTTGGCCCTATTGAGCTTTGTCACTTTCACCTTTAATTGAGCTAGCAATTCCTTGTCTATCACTCGTAGGTCTATCACTAGTGTTAACTTTGATCTAGTTATGATTACTTTGCTGGTCTTTTTAAATACCGTCTTTTCACTATGTTCCAGGTCCTTAACTGCCAACATCAGTGGTCTCTTCCTGTCCATATTTGCAAGAAATGGAAATAGGGGTTCATCTAACTTATGTATTCCTGTCGGACCTTCAATATTGATGGATGTTGATCAGGGTGACTTCTGAGAAGTTAGGCCAGACCGCAACTACCAATACTGCGCATGCATAGGGGCCCTTCCATGCACACATCAGCAATGCCAGACATGGCCTAGAGCCACCCTCAGTTGATCACCTGCTCAACCCACTAATCCTACACAAATTCTTTATTCCTGTGTGTTAGCTCGCACTGCCTCCCTCAGTTGTAACTTTAAAGGTAATTTCTCTGCTACACTAGGTGCTTTCTCAGCCTTCCATTGAGTCTGGAGTTGAGCCAGAAGAATTTTGTCCTCTTCTTCCCAATCACTCATCTCTTCTCTCCTCTCTATAGGGGAAGAGTTGGTTTCCGTACTTCTCTCAGAGGACCCAGCCCTAGGTCCTACTTTTTTTAATCCCTCGTAACATAGGAGGTTAAATCTAGGTCCCTCCTTGTCTTCATCCTCGCTCTTGGTTTCTAGCCCCTCTGGTTTAGTCATCATTGTTTTTCTTGACTGCTTCCCCTGGTCTCTTGATTCAGTTTCCCCCCAATCTTCTATATCAGCCAGTTTCAGGTCATTGACATGTACCTACTTCACTCTTCCCACTAATGGGTTCCAAATTATGTAAGATACAGGCCCAATTTTTTCCACTATCCGATGAAAAGGGATCCACCTTCGATCCAGCTTACCCACCTGGAAATTAATGTCTGCTCTTTTCCTGTTTATCTTTTCTTTTCATTTCTTCTGAATCCTCAATTCTCCTCTGTGCCTGTGTGAATATCTTATGCTGTTTTTCTGGGATCATCTTATGATGATCCACCCCATGTACTTTTTTCTAGGCTTCAGCAAATTGTTTATGGGTAAACCACATCCCTGCCAAATCATGTAATAAGAGGAGAACTTTGTAGTCTCGTTTAATGAGAAAAAATTTTCGTGTTTCCAAGCCAGCCCATTATGTGGTTGGCTTCATCTTCAGGTGATTTTTTAGAAATGAGAATTATTTAGTTGAAAAGCCCGTTTATTTGTGTTGGATTTGTTTTTTTTTTTTGGGTGTTAGAGGGGTTGGTCTGTTTTGGTAGGTGTTGTTTTGTTTTGGGGTTGGTTTCTTCTTAATTTAATTTATGTTATTTTGTATTGAGGTGTGTGCTTTTTTTGTTTTTTTATTTTTTTGTTTTCATCGATATTTTTATTTATTTATCTACTATTCTGCTGCAACTGCATTATTTTTTGTTGGTATTGTATAGGGTTTGTTTTCTTTTTCTGTTTATTTGTAGGGTTGGTTGTGTGTATTTTTTGTGTTTTTGGGGGGTTTCGTGGTTGGGTTTTTTTTTTGTTTACTTAAATTTTAGCGAGTAATATATGCGATGTTTGCATATTACTGCTAATTCGTCTCTACGGTTTAATAGATCGTTGCTGTTTGGGTACTGAAGAATGTGTAGTTTTTCACTTAGACATAAAGGGCAGATGTCGTTAAGTGAGTTGCAAGTTCTAGTTTTTTCTAGGATTTTCCATTTTGCTTTGGGTTTCTGTTTTGAATCCTTTAGCTTCCAAAAGTATGTGGAAAGGGATGTTTGGTTTCGGTATAAGCTGTTTTTAAATGAGGTTAGGTGCAAGTACCAGTGCTGCTTAAAAGTATTCTTAGTTGATCCAATATACACTTTATTTATAGTTGGATTTTCGATGGATGTTATGTTGCATTGATAGATTATTGAGTTTGTTTTATATTTATTTTGCTAGTAATTTTTTACATATATATATATATATATATATATATATATATATATGTGTCTACATATATGTCTACATATATGTATATTTGTATATATATGTATACATATATGTCTATGTGTATATATATGTATATATATGTATATTGTATATATTTAGGCAGCTTGTTTTCATTAATGCATTTTTCATTAAATAATATGGACAAATTTTGTCTATTTTATGTAAATTTTGTAATAATTAAAAAAATATGTATCAATATTGTAATTTTCTTTTTTACTTAATGATAATGCTATTAAGCTTATCAGAGAATATGAAAAAACTTTACATCAAATAGACAAAACATTTCTATATTATTTAATGAAACATGCAGTAATATATATATATATATATATATATGTACATCTATATGCATATATAGATATACTGTATATGCATGCATATATTTACTATAGATGTATACATATATATGTTTACATACATTTATGTGTATTTGTATATACATGTGTCATTATGTATATATACATATATATATGTATGTACATATATATGTACATATAAACGTTTATATGTACATATATATGTATATACATATAAATGTGTATAAGTATATATGTACATCTATACATATATAAATGTGTATATATATGTATATACGTATATGTGTATATATATATATATATATATTCGTATATATGTATTGTACATGTATATGTATATATGTATTAATATGTATATATATATATGTATGTATGTATGTATGTATATATGTATGTATATATATATATATGTATGTATGTATATATATATATATATATGTATTATATATATATATGTATGTATATATATATATGTACGTACATCTATATGCATATATGTATATACTATATATGTATACATATATATGTTTTTACTATATATGTATACATGTATATGCTTATATATTTGTATGTGTCTATGTGTATACATGTTTCATTATGTATACATATATATGTATGTACATTTATATGTACATACATATAAATGTTTATATATTTACATGTATATAATTATATATATATGTATGGATATACGTATATAGGTATTGTACATATATATATGTATATACATATGTATGTGTGTATATATATATATATATGTATGCATCTATGTATATATAAGTATATATATGTATATAGATATATGTATATATATATATGTGTGTATATATATATGTATATAAATACATATATGTGTATACATATACAGTGACGTATAAGTATTGGATAGATATTATTTTCTGTTATAACTCTTTGTGTTCGCCATTTTGCCTGATATTTGGTAAGTAATATCTCACAAAGTTGTTTTAGTTGTATGTAGGATTAAAATTAAAAACTCATGATTGAATCCATTTTTTTATCAAAGTTCAGTATTACACTTTGCAAAAGTATTGGAAACATGATACTTTTTTCAAATTTATAATTGAGACTTTGTATTTTAAAAGACTTTAAATATTTAAATTTTCGATAGGATTGGAATGTTATCATTGACTAATCAGAGAAATATACAATTGCTTACAAGATAGTGCTACTTATCATCTCACTCTTTGATGTGCATTCTGCAATTCAAGGATTAAGAATGGCAAAAACTAAAGAATTATCTAGAGATATGTGAGATAAAATCATTGAACATCACAAAGGAAGACAAGGTTACCGAAAAATTAGCAAAGAAATGAATCTAGCACTAAGTACAGTAGGAAATATCATCAGAAAGTGTAAGAAGTATGGTGACGGTACAGCAAACATTCCAAGAAATGGAAGACTGAAAAAAATGAGAGGACTTCAAGGTGGATCAGCAGAAATGTGCAAAAAAAAAAAACCCTTCATTACTCATTCTGAAATTAAAACCGATGTTGAGATTGCTAGAATTAATGTAAGTAAGGATACCATTAGCAGAGCTCTATATCACACAGGCTTTCATTCAAGATCACCAAGAAAAGTGCCTTTACTGAAAACCAAACATGTCAAAAACCGATTAATGTTTGTCGAAAGAAAGGTATGCAGTTTTGGGTATAGGTAATCTGGTCGAATGAAACAAAAGTTGAACTATTCAGAAGGAACACAGCGACAAGTGTTTGACGAAAAAAATGGCACTGCCTTCAACAAGCACAATACCATCCCCACAGTTAAGTTTTGGTGTGGTTCCATTATGATATAGGGATGCTTTTCATCCAAGGGCACTCGTGAGTTACACATTATCCATGGTAGAATGAATGGTAGCATGTACAGGGAGATTCTAGAGAAGAACTTTCAGAAATCTGCAACTTCTTTAGGACATGGTCAGAATTTTGTGCTTTAACATGACAATGATCTCAAACATACTGCAAAACTTACAAAGGAATGGTTTGAAAATAATGGTATTAGTACTTTCAGTCTCCTGACTTGAATCCAATTGAGAATTTGTGGAATACTTTGAAGGTTAAATTTCATTAGCGAAATCCACAAAATATCAAGCAATTAGAGGAATTATGCAAGGAAGAATGGGGTAAAGTCATGGTGGATCAGTGTGAAAAACTTGTGGCCAACTATAGAAAGTGACTGGAAGCAGTGAAACAAAACAGGCTATACAACAAAATATTAAATTGATGTATCCAATACTTTTGCATCGGGTAATTTTGAACATTGATAAAAAGAAATGGATTCAACCATGAGTTTGCAATTTTTTTTTCATGTACAACTAAAACAACTTTATGAGATATTACTTACCAAATATCAGGCAAAATGGCAAACATAAACTAGAGTTATAACAGAAAATAACATGTATCCAATACTTATGAATGTCACTATATATATATATATATATATATATATATATATATATATATGAATGCAGATATGTATGGGTATATATATGTATATATTTGTATGTACATATATAGATACATATATGTATGAAATAAATTGTTTGAACATTATTTTTTATCCATACTCGTATTTAAGTAGATATTCTGTTTTTTAATTAAACATTATTATATCTTTATATCTACCGGCCTGGTTATTTACAATAAATTGTTATTACGAAAATGTGTGCCATTCGGCAGGATTTGAACCTGCGATCCCTATTTACATAGGGGGAAGCTACCATTTGATCTGGCAACATCTTAGACTGCTCGACTATGAATAGCCTCCAGTCTAAACGAGGTTTTAATCTAGCCTATATAACAAATCTTCGATTCATCGCAAACAACCATATCTGCTCTGAAATGTATCATAATGTCAACAAATGTAAACATGTCACGTAAATTAACGAATTTTAACGAAACTTGGTTAGAAACAACTGACAATTTGAAATGAATAATCAGGTTGGTGGATATAAATATATAATACTGTTTAATTAAAAAACAGAATATCTACCTAAATATGAGTCTCGATAAAAAATAATGTTCAAACAATTCATTTCAAATTGCCAGTTGTTTATAACCAAGTTTTGTTAAAATTCGTTAATTTCCATGACATATATGTATATATATATGTGTGTATATATGTGTGTATGTATGTATATGTATATATATTTAATCTAAACTTATTTATAAATGAAACTTTGTCTGTGTGTGTGTCCATTACCTATAGACTCCAAAACAACTGAACCAGTTTTCTTGAAAATTTACACAATTGTACTATAAGCGTCTGCAAGTGTTCTTAGCTAGGTTTTGTATCGAGGTACCCCCGATAAATATCAAAAATCGATAATCGAAAAAATCGGGTTATAGAAGGAGTGGTCTGATTTTAATCAAATTTGATACACTCGTAGACAAAGGCATAAGAAACGATATTCAGAAGTTTCAAGGTTGTAGTTCTTACAATAGTGCAGAAAATCAATAATATATATATATAAAAGGCAAGGTGTTTGTGTGTGTCTGTTTATCTGTATGTTTGTATATTTTTCAGCCCTTTTATTTTTGTTTTTACTTCGGGTTTGGCTCTAAGTAGGTATAATTGTAGTTCTTACTCTCAGCCATGATACCATTTACTCAGAGGACTTATTTAACCTTCAAAATTCAGTTTACAACGAAAAAAAACTGATTTGATATCGATACCAGGAAATCAAAATTTGACTTACATCCATTCATTTTTCTTTCAGTCTACGGTTTCGCTTTAGCTGGAAACAACTATTGCTTTTTAGTCTTTTGTGCCAACGTCCAAAGAGTCTGAGCTCCAGAACCATGGATTAGTTTTAAAGCTTTCATTACACCCGAGCAACGCTGGGCTATACTGCTAGTGTATATATATATGTACATGTATACATACACATATATATGTATTTATACATATCTGTATGCATATATGTATGTTTATGTATGGATATATCTATATGCTGATGTAAATATATATATACATACACATATATGTATGTATATATATATATATATGTATATATACATATCTATATGTATATATATGTATATATGCATGTGTGTATGTATATGTGTGTACGTGCATATATACATTGAAGTATGTATATATATATGTGTGTATGTATGTATATGTATGTGCATATATATGTATGTATGTATGTATATGTATGTGCATATATATGTATGTATATGTGTATATATGTTTATATGTGTATGTATGTTAAAATGTATATATATATATATATATTGTGTATGTATATATATGTGTGTATGTATGTATATATATGTGTGTATGTATATATATATATATATATATATATATATATATATATATATATATATATATATTTTCTAAACATATATTGTTCAATATAAGGTCAACAAATGTCTATTATGTTGAATCATGAGCCATTCTAAACATTGTATTTTGACTTCAATTTCAGGTGAACTATGATCAGGAAGGTGGCAGGTAAGTCTCTTGTAGACCTATAGTTCAACTATGAACATTTCTTAGGAAAACCTAGACATGTATTATTAAACAAATTTTAGTTGATAGCACAATAATACTCACAGATACAAAAAGACCTTCAGGCAAAGGAGGCCATATACAGTAAAACAAACCCACAATCAATAAAATCACATTTCAATCCAATCGCACCACATTACATATGGTTCTGTTAACATTTCAGTCTCTCACATGGTGTAACGTCATAGAACCACATTACAAATTCACAACCTGTGTCTGCCATTCGTTGACTGTTATTGTCACATATCCATGTTTTGTTATCACAAGATATATATCATTTTTTGGTGGATGTCTTTATGTTAACATCCCTGTAACCGATCTGAAAATGGCTTGTGCGAGCCAAAATCTTAGAACCAGTATAGTAAAAAATATCCAAATTTTGGACAATTTTTGTCTTCATTTTCACTTGAAATTAAAGCCAAAATACAATGTTTAGAATGGCTCATTATCTGCTGCCTCAATACAATAAATGTGTGTGTGTGTATATATATATATATATATATATATATATATATAAATTTAAATTGTGTGTACTTTGGCAGCATTTTTTCATTAATGCAGTTAATACGTTATTTTCTTAAAAAGCTTAACATGGAAAAAACAACACATGATACTAACCCAACCAATCCTAAACATATCACTCTCTTATACCGTAGCCAGATGCACTCCAACTACCAACTAGATGAAAACATCCTAAAAAACTCATAAATCAACGACATCACCATCAAGTATATCAGACGGTATGAACGGATCCTACACAAAATTAATAGACAAAACTTGTCTATATTATTCAAGGAAACCTGCATTAATATATATATATATATATACATACGTATAGATATATGTATATATACATGTATATATATATGTGTGTGTATATATATATATATGTGTGTGTGTGTATATATGTATGTATGTATATATATATATATATATGTATGTGTGTATGTATATATATATATATATATATATATACAGTAACTTGCAAAAGTCTACACTCCCTTTGAAAATTTATATATTTTTATAATTTAGCAGGGAACAACACATTTATTTAATTCCAAAAGAATGTTAATTAATAAGCAGGTCCATCACACTTCCCTTTGGTATAAAAATTACATTTTGAAAATTTCAGGCTGATCTTAAAATTATATAACTTAAAAAAATATCTTTGCAAATGTCTACACCCACTTTGGAATGTCTTCAGCTAATATTTTGTGGATGATCTTGCTGTGTAAATTACAGCCTGCAGACATCTCGGGTAGCCTTCCACGAGCTTGCTGACAGTTTTTACCATTCTTCATTGCAGAACTTCTCGAGCTGTGTCAGATTGGATGGGAAATGTCCGTGCACAGCCAGCATTAGATTAGATCTCACCATAGATTTTCTATAGGATTGAGGTTTGAATATTGACTGGGTCACTCCAAAACTAATTTTCTTGCTAACAAACAAAGCTTTAGTGCTTTTTGACACATTTTTGGAGTCATTATCTTGTTGAAACTTGAAATTGTGATCCAAGTGCAGAGCTCTAGCAGACTTCAACAGGTTTGCCTTTTAATATTTCATGGTACTTGATACTGTCCATGACATCTTAGATGGTTACCAGCTCTGCAGGTACTGCAGCTGAAAAACAGCCTGAAAGCTTGGTTGAGCCACTGCTTTGCTTTACAGTGGGGATGGTGTAATGAGGTTGGTGAGTAGTGCTTTTTTTCTGCCAAACATTGCATTTTGTATTTTTTCCAAATAACTCAGTTTTGGTCTCATCTGAACACAAAATCTTTCGCCACATGGTCATGGAATCATTGATGTGACTTTTGGCAAAGTTTAGCCTAGGTTGCTTATGCGTAGGCCTCAGAAGAGGCTATTTTCTATCTACCCTCTCTTGCAGTCTAGACCGATGCAACACTCTGGAAATTGTAGATGCATGGACATCTGTCCCAGTACTGGAAACTGAATCTTTCAAGACTTCCAGTGTTGCACTAGGGTGGGAGGTTGCCTCCTAAACCAGTTTTGATTTTGCTCTTCTGGTAAATTTGCTTGGTCTCCCAGATCTTGGTAGGGCAGCAGTGGTTTTGTTTACAAATTACTTCTTAACTACAGTTTTAACAGTGCTTAGGGGCAATTCTAAAGTTTTTGCAATCATTTTATAGCCATTATTTTCATTGTACTTTTGAATAATAAGGTTTTTAAGTTCCTGAGATAGAGGCTCGTCCATTTCCTTTCCCGAGTTGGACCCCTTGTGTCAGAATCTGAAGACCAACATACCAAGAAACTATGTGGTGGATGATTTTGTAGGCAGTTAAATCACCTTGTATGCCAAAATAATAGACTGGCCAAGTTTGTTTGTTATGGTGAAATACACATGTCCCATGTTATTGTTCTGGATTGTATGCCTCAATGATAAACTACGTTATAACACAGTATAATATCTGGGAGGTGTAGACTTTTGCAAAAACATTTTTCTAAGTTATATGATTTTAAGAATCAGTGTGGAATTTTCAAAATAATTTTCAAAACAAGAAAAATGTGATGGATCTGCTTATGATTTAACAATCATTGGAACTGAAAAAATGTGTTGTTCCCTGTTCCAAGGCGGTGTAGACTTTTGCAAGTCACTGTATGTGTGTGTGTGTGTGTGTGTGTGTATATATATATATATATATATATATATATATACATACATATATATATTGTTGTGGATTCTTGTTTAGAAAACCACACAATATAATAACAAAAACAGATATGAGAGGAAAAATGTAAGTATATTGAATAAAAGATAAACAACCTGTACACGGTTAGGAGATTCAGGAATACTTGTTCGTAGGAGTCAAATATATACAAGAAGTAAGTCCGGGTAATAGTCTATATTCTTGCTGACCAACGAGCGGCTGTTCAACTGCTCTGACAAACACCAACTCTAATAACAACAACCAACAGACAACTACTGTTTTCTGTAGGCAGGATTATTTGTATACTATAGAAGAGTCCATTGAGTGTGTAAAAAGGAGTGACACCCCAATACCTAGCTTCTTTTTGGGAGGATCTAGCATTTTTTCGGTTTGAGATTTAATATTCTCAATGGCTTCCAAAGTATTTTTTCCATCATGCCAAAACTTTTTTGAAAATGACGAACTTGGCTCTTCGTTCTTTCTTTGATTTATTTCGCCTGGTGTGAAAGTTTTTCCCATAACTATTGGTGTGATAAATACGGGTTTTCATCCACGCGATTTTGTTGTGACATATTTCGTGAAGGTACCGCTTCTGTCCTGCTTTTTATCTTTTTACAACAAGCATTAATGGGTAAATTCCATGTATTAAATTTCTGCATTCAATTCGTTCCTACCAGGTTGTGTGTGTTTTTTGTTACATAGATTTTTAATTTTTTTATTTCTCCTTTAAATTTTGCATTTACAATAATTTCTCCTTCCAGTTTAATTCTTTTTCCTGTTATTGATTTTGCGATTTTTTGAGTGTGTAGCATGGTTGGCTTGTTCAACTTTCGCCATGTTTGTTGGTTTATTAATGTAATGTCTGATCCCAAATCCAGTTGCAATATTATTTTCTTATTCAGAATTTCCATTTCAACATATCTTCTGGTATTTGCATTATTATTTTCCATTCTAGCAGATTTTACTCTACTAGGTTTATGAGTTTAGAGGTGATCACCTTGTTTCTTGTTTAGGAAGGGGTTCCCGGTTCATCCCCCTTCTCCGGTCTTAGTGTTAGTTCAGCTTGAAGCTCTTTGCAGTTATGGAGTATGGTGGCAACGTCTTTACATTCTGAGGGTACCGGGTTGGCAGTTTCCTGGTTGCTGCTTCCAACTGGTAGTTAGGAACCCGAACTCTTTGCGTAGCGTCTTGAGAGGCTGCTCTGATCAACAGTTGAATAATACCGGGGTTCTTGTAGTGCCATATCGCGCATGGACGGGCGTACCTGCATGAACGTTCAGTGGGCAACTCCGAGGCCACATTATGTTGTAGGCCGCGCCAGTCTCCATCCTTCACAAGTTGCAAATGATTGACCGACTGATTCTATTCTAAAACCTCTCCTTAACTGAATCACTATGGAAAAAATCAAACATAATAGCAAAACTAAACCAACTCATTTGAAAACGCCCAAACCTGTCTGCATCTCTTTCACTAACATACGCGGCATTCGCACCAACTTCCTCAGCGTAGATTCCTTCCTCCATAATAACTCACCTGATATATTAGCCCTATGTGAAACTAACCTTGACCCTTCTATCCCCTCATCTGAGTTCTACGTTCCTGGCTACCTTCCCCTCTTCAGGAAGGACTCCAATGTTCATATACATGGGCTTGGTGTCTATGTCAGCGAACACCTTCCCTTAGCTAGGGTGTCATCTTTTGAATCCCCAGATCATTCTTTCATATGCTTCCGCCTCTCACTTCTCAGCTCATTTAGCTATCTCTTCTTTCTCTACCGCTCTCCTTCCTCCTCTGATGGTTCATTACTTGACATCATTTCTGACAATATCGACAAAGCCATTTCTTCCCATGCCTCTGCCCATGTATTCGTGTTTGGTGACTTTAACGCCCACCACACCAAGTGGCTGGAGAACGCTGTCACTGACCCTGCTGGTGTCCACACCATGAACTTTTCAATCACCCAATCCCTTACGCAAGTAGTGGACTTCTCCACGTGTTTCTCCGACAACCCTAATGGAAGGGACTCACTTCTAGACCTCTGCTTCACTTCCATCCCAGACTCTTGCACTACCAGACAACTCTGCCCACTCGGAAACTCTGACCACACTGTAGTGTCCGTCAATATTTCACTCCATTCCCACCCGACCTATGAAACCCAGACAAGTAGAATATCCTACTGCTATCAAAGAGCAGACTGGGATTCGTTCCGAGACTTCCTCTGTGACATCCCTTGGAACAACATTTTTAGTCTTCCCATCGAAGAATGTGCATCCGAGGTCTCCTCCTGGGTTAAGGCTGGCATCGATGCCTTCATCCCTGCTAGGAAATTCCAGCTTAAATCTCATTCGTCTCCATGGTTCTCACCTGCTTGCTTGGCTGCCATTGCCCACCGGAATCATTTCTTCCGACTCTATCGTAACTACGCGTCGAACCAAAACAGGCGCCTTTTCACTTCAGCTCATAATAAGTGTAAGAGGATACTTAATGAAGCTAAGATGTTGTTTGCTGCCAGAATGAAGCAACGCATAGCATGCTCTAAATTCGGCGCTAAAGACTACTGTCGACTCTGTAAAAGCGTACTTAACAAGAGCAAGTCCACAATAACCCCGCTAATCAACAAATTTGAGGTCCTCACCTCCCCAGCAGATAAGGCTGAATGCTTTGCCCGCAGATTCTCAAACAATTAGAGTCTGGACTCATCTGGAGTTTTTACACCCGACTTCACACCTAGAACCGAGGCACAACTGAATGATGTCCACATTACACCTTCACTTGTCTCTAAGATAATCTTAAAACTTGACCCTCACAAAGCGAGCGGTGGTGACGGAATCCCAACCATAGTCTTAAAGAAATGTGCCCCTGAACTCTCCTCTGTCCTTTCTAAGCTCTACAACCTCTGCCTATCTGCTTCTTGCTTTCCTGCCTGTTGGAAATCTTCTTCTGTAGTTCCTATATTTAAAAACACTGGAGAACCCTCTGACCCTGCAAATTACCGCCCTATCAGCCTTCTTCCGATCTTTGGCAAAGTGTTCAAAGCCATTATCAACGCCAAGGTGGTTCAGCATCTCACAGCACACAGGCTCCTCTCGGACAAGCAATATGGTTTCCGCTTCACCAGCACTACTGCTGATATGCTAACGACCATCACCGAGTACATATACCAGGCACTCGACAGGAATGGCGAAGCCTGAACCGTTGCATTGGATATATCTAAGGCGTTCGACAGAGTTTGGCATGCTGGCCTTCTATGTAAACTGCGGAGCTATGGTATAACTGGACATTTGTTTGAACTAATCCAGTCATTCCTCTCTAACCGCACAATGAAGGTGGTATTAAACGGACATGCCTCCCAGAACTACCATACAAACGCAGGTGTCCCCCAAGGCTCCATCTTAGGTCCTACACTCTTCCTGATATGCATTAATGATCTCCCTGATTCCATAAGAGCCCAAATAGGTTTGTACGCCGATGACACCACTGTTTACTCTCGCCTCCGACAAAAATCTGGTGTAGGCGTCAAAGCTAACCTTGCAGCCGAGACTGAAAAAGACCTCCAATCCATATTGGACTGGGGTAAGAAATGGCTAGTAAATTTTAATGCTTCTAAAACGAAGCTACTCTCAATTAACCATCATCGACAATCTCACCTACCTCCCATTAGCATGGACCAGGATTGCCTCCCAGAGAGTAAAACACTATGCCTCCTTGGTCTCACACTTTCAGCGGACCTCAAATGGAATGACTATATCGAATCCATTGCTAAATCCGCTGCTATGAAAGTCAGTTCTCTGTGTAAGGCCCGGAAGTTTTTTCCGTCTAAATCTATCCTGCACATATATAAATCTACCATCCACCCGTGCATTGAATACTGCTGCCATATCTGGTCGGTTGCCCCTGCTATTCTCCTTGGGCTTCTCGATAAGGTTCAGAGGAGGGTCTGTAATGTAATACATACTGACTTGGCAGACCGCCTGCAGTCTCTCTCCCACTGGCGCGACATGGCTTCCCTGTGTCTTTTCTATAAATACTTTCACGGCTTCTGCTCCGATGAACTTAGATCACTGGTGCCCCCTAAATACAAATTTGAACGAGATACTCGATTAGCAACTAGATCCCACCCTTTTACAGTGAATCCGATAAAATGCAACTGTAACTTCTACTCTAACAGTTTCTTTCCTCGCACTTCCTGACTGTGGAATTCTCTTCCACACAATTGCTTCCTTGATGGCTACAATCTCCAGGAGTTTAAATGTAAGGTCAATAGACACCTCCTAACACACTAACCTGCTTCCATTCTATCAAACATTCTTCCCATCTGCCCAACCCTCATCCTTGGTACCCTTACTCATCTGTCACCTTCCTCCTGACATTCCCTATGTCTAACCACTCCTTCTCTTTACCTTCCCCTATGTAGCCCCATGTGCAATAGTGGCAGTGGAATGCGTTGCTTGGAGTGAGATGATTTTAAAAAAAAAAAAAAAAGGTTTATTTTTATTTCTACATACCGATGCTTTGTGGCCCATTTTACCACGTTCTCAGTGATTTTTATATTTGTAAAAGCAGTCTTTATGTCAGTGACATCCACCACATCTGTAACATTCAGAAGGGGGAGGCTTGTTTTTTACTGGATTTTTGTCAAACGTAGTTCTGTATTTTTTTCCTTTGGCATTATAAGTTTGTTTTGTTTACCTTTCGAATGTGCGTGACTCCTGACTCTTCAATATCCCTGCTATCTTTCTTTATGCTGAAGTATTTCTGGCAATCCTCTTCTAATTTTTGTAATGTTAGACCTGGCTCGTTTTGAAGTTTGGTTAGCACCTTTTATGGAACAACAAAATTTTGGGGCTAAATAGCTTTGTGAGGCCTGTCACTGCCTCATCGAACGTTAGATCATTCATTTTTTTAGGGAGAATATAGTCTACAAACTTGGTGTGTTCGTCTGTGCCTAATTTCCTGAGTAGAAGTCTTAATTTTTTTCTCACTCCAGTGCTGACAATTGATATTAAAAATATCCTCTTATCGCCTGTAATACTCTCTGAAATTTTTATCTTCCTCAACTGAGTATTTAAAAATTTCAATTGCGTTCTACACCGCATCTTGTGAAAATGTCTCCTTCTCCGTGTTCCTATCCAGTTTGGCACGAATGTATTTTTCCTCCACATGAACTTCTTTGAATCTTTGTCGCCAAATTGTTGTGGATTTTTGTTTAGAAAACCACACAATATAATAATAACAAAAACAGATATGAGAGGAAAAATGTAAGTATATTGAATAAAAGATATACAACCTGTACACGGTTAGTAGATTCAGGAATACTTGTTCGTAGGAGTCAAATATATACAAGAAGTAAGTCCGGGTAATAGTCTATATTCTTGCTGACCAACGAGCGGCTGTTCAACTGCTCTGACAAACACCAACTCTAACAACAACATCCAACAGACAACTACTGTTCTCTGTAGGCAGGATTATTTGTATACTATGAAAGAGTCCATTGAGTGTATAAAAAGGGGTGACACCGCAACATATATGTATCAAGAAAAACAATTGATTATCTTAAAACAATTTTTGAAAAAAATTCTGTTCTCAGCTTTACATATGAGCTTAGCTATAAAACAAACTTCCATACATTTTCAGTATATAAAAAAACCTATGAGCAAAAATTCTTGTCACCTTAATTTTATTAGTCAATGCTCTCTTCGATACAAAATTGGCGTTTTTAAAAATTTCCTCACTATAGCATATGAGAATTCGTCTTCCCACCGCTTTCCTTTAAAGAAATATACAATTTGAAACAAATGCTTATGAAAACCACTTTCCAAATTATTTACTCAATTACCATATTAAACTTTTTCTTCATAACCTAATCAATGGCAACCAGAAACACATGGACGAAAACAATAGCATTTTTATTTTTACAAAAATCAAATGCACAATAACTACAGACAGGATGAATCTACACTCCAAGATTATGTAACACCGGCCAATTCAAACAAGTAAATCAAATTAATTATTTATTATAAAAAATTAAAAACTGCCAACTTCATTATCAATAATAATAATTCACCTGCAAAATCTAAACTGCAGAGAACCAGTTTTGTTTATGAAACTACATGTCCTTTGAAGAACTATGTTCTTGAACTATCCAAGTCCGTAAACATTGGCTATACCACTACAAAATTGACAAGAAGTTTGACCCTCGATCCGATCTCATTCAATCACACATCGGGATCTTCCAGGACCTGTCTGTGATATCCTCATTAATAATACATACATGCAAAAGAAGATTAAAAATAATGGAAGCATTACTAATAAAAATGAGAAATCCTACACTTAATAACATCAATTATAAACATGGTAACAATGTGCTTACTGTGTTTGGAACTTAATGTACACAAGACTCTATATGCATAAACTTTCCACATGTTTATTTATAAGTATAAGAAAATGAATTCTAGATAATGGCTAAAAGTATAGCCGAAAGTGCTTGAAAGTACAAAAGCTTTGAACAATTCTTTTATAATTTGAGTTCTGAAAAGAAAAAATTGTACGAACACATGAAAAATTATGTAAAAAACCTAATGATCATACCTTGCCTGTTGTTTTTAATGAAATCGTATAAGAGATTTTTGAGATTTTATATATATATATATATATATATATAAAGGAAAAAGTGCAAGAAGCCATGAACATTTTGTTTAAAGTGTAGATTTGTTGTTGTTATTATTATTAATATTATTGCTTTTTGTATGATACATTTGTTACGTGTTATGTAACATAAGAGAAAAATAAAAATGATTGAGAGTTAAAATACACACAAATATTTAATTCACAAAACATTAGACAAAAATATTTACAAATATACAGTTTTACATTCAAATAGAAACATAGAGTTTACGACTGGCAGGTGAAGTGTTATGAGGAGAGAAAGGGAAGGCAAGGCGAAGTGTTATGATGGGAGGAGGGGAAAGTAAGTTGTCAAATATCTTTGCCCAGTTAAGTTGGCGGGGAAGTTAAGTGCTATACCTTTTTGGAAATCCTTAAATGCGTACATAAAGACTAATTATTGGCTTGGTCAATGAAAGAGGCAAAAACATGTATTTACCCAGATAGTTCCACGAGGTTTTCTTTCAGGTTTTAGTTGTTCAGACTTTTCTGTGAGATTCTTTCAGCTGGATATGGATCCTAGAATCTTTACTGGAGTTGATATGACAGCAAATTCTTTAAACAACTCTTTCAAGTTTTTGATTGTCATCAACTAGGGAAATTCTTTCAGCTGGATATAATTCCATGAATTGAAATCAGTGCTGATGAGGTCAACACATCCTTTTATCAACTGTTTGAAGTTTGAGTTTTTTGTCGTCGACTGAGGGATTCTTTTGGCCAGATATATAACCTGAATCTTAACCGGAGCTGTAGGGGTCAACTCATCCTGCTATCAACTGACTACTCCATGCCTAAAACCTATTTTCATTGGGGCTAACACCTAATTTGCATATTTTTAGAACCTTTTGAATTCTCTAGAACATTCTACAATCTTCCAAACGTTTTATTTCTAATTTCCTTATTTTTACAACTGCTTTCTGAATTAAAACTTTTTTGTAACAACAAGCAGGACTCAAAAGAGTCCTTTACTACAACTTTTTAGACATTATTAATATTATTTTTTTATATAAATGCATCCTCGTAACACATTAAGTGTTCATAATGGTATTTGTGTTGCATGATATTTGTGTTGCTAAATGTGTTTCAAGTCTGAAGTTGACTCTCTTCAGATGAGTAAAATTGTGACTTTACATATGGAGATCCATTTGTTTTTCTGATGGCCAAGATATCATGTATAAATAGATAAGTCATGTGAGTAGTTCACATGCATGTGTTTGTGTTGATTTTTTGTACTAGCACATTAAATCTCGCCCATCACCTTCGTAGGCTATCAAAAATTTTTTCACTGACTTGCAAAATTTGATTTTGTCTTTATACTTCAAACTTGTTTTCAGTGATTTTGATTCAGTTCTACTCTATGGGTCATCGAGTTCTTTTTGTTTTTGTATACTATCTGAATTTAGTGTGTGCATGTGTTTTTGAATTTCGTGTGTTTGTGTGTCTTAGTTTTTTTCATGTTATTTTGTTGAGGAAAGGCTTGTATTTTTTTATAAATATTTCTACCTGTATCTGCATATTGGTAGATGGGCATTACTTTGAATTTACCTCCACTGCATTCATGTAATTGTTGGGAGATGTACAGTTTCCTGTTATTGGGTAGTTTAATGTTACTTCTGTGCAGGGCAACTCTTTTATTCAGGTTTTGTGTTGTCCCCATGTATATTTTTGCACATTCATCACATTTTAGAACATAAATTATGTTTTTAGAGTTGCAGCTCAGGTTTGTTTTATTTCGAATGTAGATGTGTTTTTGAACTTGAAGTGTTTTCCTTCTATTATTATGTTGCATACCCCACATCTTTTTTTGTTGCTGTGTTGTTCGAATTTTGATGAGGTTAGGATGTTTTTTAAATTTTGAAGTTGGTGTTTGCTTTTAATTATTTTAGTTGTCTTTAGGATTTTCTTTATTTTATCATTTTTGTTGAGTAATTCTGTGTCTTTTGATCTTTGTAAATAATTCTGGGTTGCTTATATTGTGTGTGGAAATGTATGCTAGAATGTTTTCTTCTTTTTTTTCTTTTTTCTTTTTTTGGATTCTGGAGAGATTCTAATGGTATTTCTTCTGCTAGTTGAAAACCTTTGTTTATTAGTGGAGTGAGGTATCCTCTTACTTGTAGAGTTTTGCTTAGTTCCTCTAGGCAGCTACTATTGTGCAAAGTGTCATGCTAGGGAGTAGGGGATAGATTTTAAACAACTTTTAGGGTGGTGACTCTTGAATTGGAGGTATTTTTAGGTGTCTGTGGGTTTATGGTAAATGTCTGTGATAATGTAATCGTTTTTGTTTTCATGGGTATGACTAGGAATGGCAATTCATTATAGCTATATTCTCGTGTAAACTTTATTTTGGGGTGCAAGCTTTGTAGTAGATTGTGTAATTTATTTATTTATGTATATTCTTATATATATGTATATTTGTGTATGTGTATGCCTATATACATATGCATATATATGTATATATATATGTATGTATACATAAATATATATACATGTGTGCATATATATGTATATATATGTATGCATACATAAATATATATCCATGTGTGCATATATATATATATATATATATATATATATATAAATTTAGTGTATTGAGGCAGCAAGTAATTATCTAAACATATGCTGTTAAATATAAGAGACAATGAATGTCTATATGTTTAATCATGAGCCGTTCTAAACGTCGTATTTTTGCTTTAGTTTCAGTTGAAAATAAAGACAAAAATTCTCTAACGTTTGGATAATTATTTATTGATTTTCTTCTAAGCTTATATATAAGTAATAATTTTAAGCTTTTAATTGATTAATTTAAACAAACATTGAAAATGTATTGTTTTGTTTTGTCATAGAGAGAAGACCATGAAATTTAAAATAGAAAATACAGAACAAATAAGTTACAATGACAATTCTATATATTCAGTATATCCTCCATTTTTGCAAATTACTTCAAAAATTCGCTTTGGTATATGCATTATTAACTTCTGTATGAGGTTGCTTCAGATGCTTGCTCAGTATGCATAAACTGCAGTATGAAGAGAATCTTCTGTTTCAAATTGTAAACATCCTTTACCATCCATTGCCAAGCATTCTTCATTGGGTTTAGAATCTGAAGAGTGCAGTGGATGGCTCAAGAGCTGAATGGTGTTTTTCCAGAAAACACTCGTTTGACCTTTAAACCTAGTGGATTGCAGCATTGTCCTGTTGAAAAATCCAATTGTCTTCACATAGACGAGGGCCTTCAGTAATTAGTGATACTTTTCTTAACATGTCAATGTAACTAGCATTTATCTCTTGTAACTCAAGAGTTTCACTGTACCAAAATGAACCCCACAGCATAATTGATCCCCCTTCCCCATTGTCTGTGTTGAGAAATTTTTGGGGGGACATCTTTTGCTTGCCAGTAACACTGAAAACCTTCTGTGCCATCAATGTTGAATTTTTCTCATCTGAAAACAACATGTTCTTCCATTTATCCATATCCTAAGATGGATAATCAGAAACACATTTTAATGGTGAGGAAGAAGGCAACGCCTCTGCAGGTGTTTCATGTTCTTAAATCCTTTCTTATTAAATTATTGTTTGAGAACTTCTTTCAGCATCTGTATTTGCTTTTATCTGATTTGATATTAGGCTTGAATCTCTCTTAACTTCTTGCCTAATGCATCAGTGGTGAGATTTTATTGGGGCAACTGCTTTATTTTTTAGAGGCATACATCTCTGAATTTTTAATAAAGTTAGCAATGACAGTTCTGCTATCTGCTATAGCCAATTTCATTTGCAATGGCTTGTTGTGAAAGACCATGTCTTTGAATTTCAACAATCCTGCCCTGTTTGAACTTTGTTAAAATTTTACCCTCAGCCATTTAAAATCCAAAATTTAATACTGGAAATGAGCTAAATAGATGTCTACATGCCTGAATCTACGAGCACAATGATTTTTAACATTTTGGTCCAGTAATGTTTTTTTTTAACACATGGTCTTATTTTTATGACCAACCAAAAGAAGAAAAAAAACTTTTTCAATATTTGTTTAAATTAATCAATTAAAAATTTAAAGTTTTCACTTGTTTGTTGATAAACTACATTTTTTAATTAAATGTAAATGTTTAGCAAATATATTCTGATTAAGGTAACACTATTTTATATTATTTTAAGCCTTTTGTGTCTGGTCTTAAGACTTTGACTAGGAGTGTATGTGCATATATGTGTGTGTGTGTGTGTGTGTGTGTGTGTATTTATGTGTCCACTAGCAGTATAGCCCAGCATTGCTTGGGTGTAATGAAAGCTTTAAAACTAATCCATGGTCCTGGAGCTCAAACTCTTTGGACGTTGGCACGAAAGACTAAAAAGCAGTAGTTGTTTCCAGTTAAAGCGAAACCATAGACTGAAAGAAAACTGTATGGATGTAGGTCGAATTTTGATTTCCTGGTATCGATATCAAATAAGTTTTTTTTTGTTGTAAACTGAATTTTGATGGTTAAATAAGTCCTCTGAGTAAATGGTATCATGGCTGAGACTAAGAACTACAATTATACCTACTTAGAGCCAAACCTGAAGCAAAAACTAAAATAAAAGGGCTGAAAAAAATACAAACATACAGGCAGATAAACAGATACACACACAAATATCTTGCTTTCATATATATATATATATATATATATATATATATATATATATATATTATCGATTTTCTGCACTATTGTAAGAATTGCAACCTTGAAACTTCTGAATATCGTTTCTCATGTCTTTGTTTATGAGTGTAACAAATTTGATTAAAATCGGACCACTCCTTCTATAACTCAATTTTTTCGATTATCGATTTTCGATATTTATTGGGGGTACCTCAACACAAAACCAGGCTAAGAACACTCGCAGATGCTTATAGTATAACTGTGTAAATTTTCAAGAAAATCGGTTCAGCTGTTTCGGAGTCTATAGGTAACAAACACACACACACACACACACACACAGAGGCAAAGTTCCATTTATAAATATGTTTAGATATGTGTCTATATATGTGTGTGTGTATATATATGCATATATATATATATTAAGGAAAATTGCAAAATTTAACGTTTTGATTTTATCAACCGACATATTTAATTTATTTGTTTGAATATTATTTTTAGTTGATACTCGTATTTGAGTAGATATTCTGTTTTTAATCAAAGAGTATATTTATATATTTATTTCTACCGGCCTGATTATGGTGTCATTCAGCAGGATTCAAACCTGCGACTCCTATCAACATAGGAGAAGCCACCAATTGATCTGGTGCATCTTAGACCATTCAACCACGAATGATTCCACAGTTTAATTGAATTCAAGTCTTATCTAACACAATTTTTGATTCCACGTAAATAGCCATCTCTGCTTTGAAATGTATCATACTGTCAACAAATGTAAACATACAATATTACCGAAAATCCAGAAGATTAACAAAATGATATTTAATTTATTTGTTTGAACATTATTTTTAATTGATACCTGAATTTGAATAGATATTCTGTTTTTAATCAAACAGTAAATTTAAATATTTATTTTTTACTGGCCTGATAGGTTGATAGGGGGCACAGGTTTGAATCCTCCTGAATGACACACATTTTTTAAACAAAATTTATCACAAATAATAAGGCTGGTAGAAATAAATATATAAAGAGACGACTGGCAACTTTGGATTAGGAATCTGCACTGAACAAGGAGAAAAATGGGTCCAATGGTGCACTGCAAATGACCAAGTAATAACTAACACCTGGTTTCAAGAACACCCATGACATCAATGGACATGGAGAAGCCTAGGAGGCAACATGAAAAATCAAATAGACTACATAACCATAAACAGGAGATTCAGAAATTCAGTGGTTCAGTGCAAAACCTACCCAGGTGCTGACTGTGGAAGCAACCACATCCCAGTCATCTGCAAACTAAGGGTGAAACTCCAGAGAATGAAGAAGCCTATTACAGTGCCAAAACTGAAATACAACACACACATTAATGACCACAATCTGCAGAAAGAATACACTAACAGCAGGAAAAACAAATACGAAGAACAAACTGGAAAAGGACGCTCAAAATGGGACTCACTAAAGGAAGCGATTGTGGTATCAGTAAACAACACTGCGCTAAAGGAAATTTGATGTAGAAAAAAAAACAAATGAATAACTGAAGAGATTCTTGACATGATGCCAAGGAAACAGAAATGATGCCAAGACATGGAATAGAATACAGGCCAAAGTTTAGTTAAGCAGACCACTGTGTACTGATCTAATTTAATTTTGACTGAAAACTTATTAAAAATAATTATTATATATATATATATATATATATATATTTACCAATATAATTACTAAAAGAAATTCAACAATATTTACTCATAATACATAAACTGAAGAAACTACAACAGACAAGGCTGAGTGCTTCGCTCGCAGTTTCTCCACTAACTCGACACTAGATTCTTCTGGAGTATCTGTACCTGATTTCCCACTCCGAACTGAGGCCCAACTGAACGACATCCATATTACCCCCTTGGTGGTCTCTAGCATAATTTCAAAGCTTGACCACCATAAAGCAAGCGGCGGAGACGGGATCCCAATCATTGTCCTGAAGAAATGTTCTTCTGAACTCTCCTCTGATCTCTCCAAATTCTATAACTACTGCCTCACTGCTTCTTGCTTTCTTGCCTACTGGAAGTCCTCCTCCGTAGTTCCAATATATAAAAACACTCTAACCCCTCTAATTATCACCATATCAGCCTGCGACTGATTTTTGGCAAAGTGTCCGAAGCCTTCATCAATGCCAAGGTGGTTAAACATTTCACAGCCCACAGACTATTCTCTGACAAACAGTATGGTTTCTGCTTCACCAGGTCTGCTGATATGCTCATGACCATCACTGAATATATACACCAGGCTCTCAACAAGAATGGCGAAGCCCGAACTGTTGCCCTAAATATCTCCAAAGCATTTGACAGAGTCTGGCATGCTGGCTTTCTACACAAGCTGCAAGGTTATGGTATAAGTGGACAGTCATTCCTTTCAAATCGCACAATGAAGGTAGTATTGAATGGATATGGCTCCCAATACTATCATACGAATGTGGGTGTCCATCAAGGCTCTACTCTAGGTCCTATGCTTTTCCTTATCTACATTAACAATGTCCCAGATGTAATTAGATCCCAAGTAGGCATATTTGCTGATGACACTACAGTTTACTCTCACATTGATCAAAAATCTGCTAAGGTTGATAAAGAAAACCTCGCTGCTGAACTTCCAAAACGATGTTGCTATCTATTAACCATCATAAACAATCGCTCCTACTCCCCATTAGCATGGATCAGGCTAGTCTCCCTGAAAGCAAAACACTATGTCTCCTCAGGTTAACTCTTACAACAGACCTCAAGTGGCATGACTCTAGAATCCATAGCTAAATCCACTGCTAAGAAAGTCGGTTCTCTGTGTAGGGCCAGGAAGTTTTTTCCGCCTGAAACAATCCTGCACATATATAAATCTACTATCCAACCATGCATTGAATACTGCTGCCATATCTGGTCAGGTACTCCAGCTATCCACCTGGGGGTCCTTGACAAAATCCAACAAAGAATCTGTAATGTGATAGATCCCGACTTGGCAGCTTGGATACAGTCACTTTCTCACCGGCACAATATGGCTTCCCTGTGTCTCTTCTACAAATACTTTCACAGTTTCTGCTCCAATGAACTTAGCTCACTAGCGCCCCCATATATAAATTTACTCAAGCCACAAGATTAGCAACTAGGTCTGACCCTTTTACTGTGAAACCAATAAATTGTAAATGCAATTTCTACTCCAGCAGCTTTTTTTCTTGCACTTCCCACCTATGGAATTCACTTCCATTTACTTGCTTTCCTGACAGCTATAATCTCCAAGAATTTAAATGTAAAGTCAATAGTCATCTCCTATCTCACTAACCTGCATTCTCTCTCTCATGCTTCCTTCTCCTTCCACTCCACTCTCATCAGTATTCTCCTCCTCCTCTTACCCACTTCTTGACACCTGCTATAATCTGCCACTCTTTCTCATAACTTTCCTCCAATGTAACACCCTGCAAAACAGTGGCAATAAAATGCCTTGCTTGGGGCGATTATAAAAAAAACAAAAAAAACTTAAATAAATTTTCTAAATTGTGATATCAAACATAGCTGACTCCATTTACAGTAATCATGGACAGTTACAGTTAAAACAAATACAAGCATTTGGAACATGTCAGGTGTTCAAAGTACAGCATTTTAAGTACTAGGGGGGACAGCAGAAAAAATTTTATTGAAGAAAAGAATGTGGATAGCATATGAAATTGTCCACTTAATGAAGAGAATCAGTAAATAATATCAAAGAATAATTGTGAGAATATAAAGCTAAATAAAGCAATCAGAAAGGAGTAAGCTAAGGAAGAATGAATAAATAGGAAATCTACAGAGATTGAAAAACTAAAGAATACAAATTGAGCAGGCATGCACAAAAAAAGGAAGAAATAGCATGATAGAAAATGTGCTCCTTGCCAAGATATATAAAATCTAAAGAAATGATGATAATGGAAAAAGGAAAGGTATTGCAACAGTCAAATGAATATATGGCAGAACTATTCCATGAAAACAGAAAAGAAAACTACGATACATAAGATATAGAAGGACCTGCTTAACTAAAATCTGAAGTAAAAAAAAAACAATAGCCAAGATGAAGAAGAAAAAAGCAGCAAATTAACTATAAAATAGTTTGGAAATACTCAAGTATTGGGAGGAGCTCTAAATAGAAAAACATTGTATAGCATTTCTTAAGAAACCAGATATGAGTCTGAACAATCAGCTTCATGAGCCACATAATAAAACTAATAGTTAGTATATTAATGAACAATGTTCAGAATCAGGCCAGAAATATGGGAAGAACAAAATGTGGTTTTGTATAAGACACTAGAAAAATACTATAGTCATAGTTGGAATGCTGTCAGATCAAGCAACAGAAATGCAAAAATTACATGGATAACACAAAGGAATTTGAAAAGTATGGCATAAAAAGCTTTAAATTTAGAAAAGCATGATAATTTTTTTTTTATCATTTCACCTTAAGCAAGGTGATAATACCATTAGAACACAGGGATTACTGGGATTGAAAGAGAATGAGAAGACCACATTAGTGATGAGAAAGGACAGTAAAAGAACAGGATTCAGAAAGATGGTGATTGGTGTTGCATCTGAATTTTTGAAAATTATAGGTGGCAGGGAAGCAAGAAACTGGAAGAGGCAAAAAGTGAAAAAAAAAAGAATCTATTAGAACAGAACATACAATTGCACCTAGCTAGTTCAACAGTAAAATGGTGAGACCTAATTGTCAATCTAGTAATATGCTTAAATCTATGCAGTTGAGGCACCAAAGATGAAAGCTCATCAGAACAATTGATATAAAAATCTTTAGAAAAGACAGAAGGAAGTCATATCAAATCAGTGAGAGAGTTAAGTCAAGATACCAGGTCAGGATTGATTAGATTACAGATCCTTCTTTAAATTTTATATAGTAGGGGCACCAAACCAGATATAGGAATATTATGCAATGCATGGAAGAATGGTATAAGTGTGTAAGATGGATTCTAATGAGAAAAATTGTCTGACACAACCAACTTTTCTTGGAGTAGACTTAGCAATTAATTCTATATAATCACTCCACTTCATGTCAATGAAAACATGAACCCTAGAAGACGCAAAGAGTTAACATCAGTTATGCTGATGGCTGGTAGAAAAAGTTTTCTATGATGATTTAAATTAAAGTAGTTTTGTCTTGGGGGCATTAAAATTAACAAGCCATTCTTTGTCCAATTAACCACTGATTTCAGGTCCTTTTTAAGAGCAGTTGCTAATTTTCTTTTGTCCAACCTGCTACCAAGACAGGAATAAATACCTGTGTTATCAGCATAAAAAACTAGTTGGCAAATGGTTATCTCAGGAAGTTCATTGTTGAAGATAAGAAATGACATAGGTTCAAAAATAAGGGACCCCCACCCGGCATTATTATGAAATTAACTAGAATCATGTTCATTCACATGGAAAGGATATGTGAATAATCTACAATCTTTATTGTTAATAAATGGCAATGATAGAAATAACAAATTGTGAGAATACCAAAAGAGTGAAGTGTGACAAGGATATACTTTCTCGTCTGATGTATTTTAACCTGTACAACAAGATGATTCTAAGAAAATTAGAAGACCCACTAAGATTTATTATTAATAAATACAACCATAACAATATACATTACATAGATGACACTGATGATGTTAGATAGAGAAGGAAAATGAAAATACTTATTAAACAAAGTAGCTGAGGAAAGTAAGAAGAAAAGACTGAACATTTAATTGCAAGATGAAATATATGGTGGTGAACAAAGAGGACAATCAGAGATACAAGTTACACACTAGTAAAGGATATCAAGAGTAAACAATTGCTGAAATTCAGCTATCTGGCAGGTGTTATAACAGACAAAGAAAAGTATGACACAAATTTAAATCACTTTTCAGAAATTAGAGTAATATGGAATGGAAAATAACATTAAAAACAAAAAGGTACTATATATAGTGTACAATTGATAGTGTCATCTAAATTATGCAAAAATGAAAATAACATTGACATCCCATTTTAACAGATATGTCTACCAAAATTTCACAAAAATATCTTGAAATCCTAAAGAGTAAATTTATTCTATAAAATCGCCATTAGTTTTATTCAAGATGATTTTGGAATTTCCTGCAACTCTTCTGGATGTTCTCCTTTTTAAAGTTGAATGCTGCCATAATCCTTGCTTTCAGTTCATCTTTGGTGCTGCAAGAAGTTTTGTTAGTCTCTCACTCAACTGTGCCCACACATAATAATGAAGGAGATTGCAGTCTGGGAAGTTAGGTGACCACAGCTAAGAGGTGATGTGGTTCCAGAAATTGTCTGATAGTCATGACTGAGTTCTTCTGCTTGTGTTGCATGGTATAGAGTTCAAACATAGGGTCTTCCAGCAGTCAACCTCTTGACTCAAGGCAGCACTACCTCCTCAAGGCACTTGATGTAGGCCTCCATGTTGAGTTTGATGCCCTGTGGAGAGATAAATGGAGGTATAATGTTACTATCACAAGTAATTACTTCAACTCTTTTCAAATCCTCTGCACTGTGCTCAGATTGGCATTCAAACACTCTGAAAAGTTCATATTGGAGCTTCCAGTACAAATACCAAGCAATACACCATGCCATTTTCAAATTTCTGGTGGAGTGAATTGCAACATGGTGCACTTTTTCTCACAGGTGGTGCCCAACTGACCCTATTATACTGTGCCATTGACAAAGTCAAAAACAAACAATATACATGTGAAAAATTAAAGACATAAAATGGTGACAATTTACCCATTGCACGCATTATGCTCCTATGTAGCAGTGAAAATTGAACAGTTTCATCACAATTTAAGAAAAATTTCAGGCAAGCAAGATATGATTTTATCAACGAATGTTGAGATTATCATGGACAGATTATGCAATGAATGTGGAATTTATAAGGGAAATGGAAATTAAAAGAAAACTACTGATAACAATAAAAAATAAATAGCTGAAATAATTGGAACACATACCGAAGAAAAGCAGCTTCAAGCATTTAACACTCACAGGACAACAAGAACAAAGGATAGCATCAAGAAACCTATTTATAATTTTGTATGAAGGGAGGGAGGAACATGAAAAAGGAATCATAAAGAAGAAAGTAGTACTACTGAGAACTACAAAATAGGACGTTGCAGAGAGCTATGAATGACCATGTCTTTAAGAAATATGCTATGTAGTTATCTGATGAGTTTATTATAATTCAATTTTGTTAATACTTGTACTATTTATAAATTAAAGGTTATAATTAGTATTTTCAATTTTCAAACATCACTAAATTATTTAGTTAAAACTACATCTGATTTTTAATGAACAGTATATGTCAATATAAATATTTTCTTTAGGTATTTGTAATTTTATGTCATGCTAATTTTATATTGTATTGCCAAGGTGACAGGACGATACTCAAAAGATGTGTGCTGAGTATCTACAGCACAATATCTGTGCTAAGGGATATTAATACAAATATGACAAACACCAGCAGTCAGAACAACAAATAGTAGAACAGTGGAGAGGTTAAGTTGTTAGAGTTGCAGAGAGTACAATTCGATACTAATTGTCAATGACACTCTGAAATCCCAGACTGCTATTAGTCTTTACTTTTTTATAGCTACCTCAGTCCACAGACCATTCTGTTCTTGAGAGCACCAGAGGAGTAACAGCTGCTCAACAACATTTTACTTTTCATCAAAAAATGATTACAGTAATTTCAAATTCAATTTGCAATGTATTTATAAAATGATAAAAATATGTTACTCTGTACTTTCTTGTATTCTATTCAATACTTATTGAAGCAGTTTTCTGTTGGCCATGTGCTTGAAAATGTATTTAATTCATTTTTAACAGGAATGTCTTTCTCAATCCTATACAACATGAAAGCAAAGTTTATTGCCATCCAGTTTAATGACACAATTAAACTATGGATCAATCTTAGATTATTTTTTTCTGCTTTATTTTCATCCTTTCCTTTAAATCTGGCTTTATTTTCTTGAACAAATGGATCCAGAAAAAATTAATGTATTTTCACAAAATAATGCTCCTATAAATTCTAGAGATGGGTCTGTTGTTGTAAGCATACAAATAAATCTTGTTGGTATTCTTCTATGTCTGTTTGATCTACAGCCATATCACATTAAAACCCCGCTTCTTGTACAATCACTGAAGTTAAGCAACTTGGTCAATACCTAGACAAGTAGCCACTTGGGTATACCAGCTGCTGTAAGCTTGGATGTACAGTTGGTGTAATGGATAATGGCTTGAAATTGGAAAGATGAGTTCTAATTTCATTCAGGTTATATTCACTTATGTGCAAATACCCTTGGTAGGAATCCAACTCTTCTCTCCCCAGCCATGCTTTAATTAGCAGCACTTGTACTAGTAAATCATTATTACCTCCAAAAAAAAATATTGATATCCAAAAATATTTTCTGGCTTTCTACAAAAGGTTGATAAGCTGTAAAAGACAAATCAATCAATCTTCATCTGCTGTGACTAAGAATTTCCTCTGGAATCTCAATATTTGCACCTTGTTCTTGTTCAGCTCTATTCTGATATATTACCTTTCATTTTTCTTCAATCTTCAGCTCATTAAGTCTTTTCAGTATACCAGAAATGCTGATACATATAACTTGTTCTTACTGTTGAAAACATTTGTTTCACTAGATACTTCCATGAATACTGATGTTGCAATTTCAAAGCTTCCTTTAAAATATCTTTGAATATTTTAGCACTTTGGTACAAAGAAGAAAAAGGTCATATAATCTGAAGCTGGAATGATTTTTTGCATGTTCACCAAAGAAAAATATAGTCTAATAGGATCTTGATGAAATATTATACTATTTCTCTTAACTAACTCCTGACAGATGTTTTTCATTAATGCTACTTCCATTTAATTGAATTGGGAGAAGTATTTCTACAAATTATTTGTTTATTTCTCCAGGGTGAATTTATGATTGAGAACTTTTTTCCAAATCAACAATGTATATAATGTCTTGTTTGAATGAAGACCAAACTTTGATGCAGTTAGTGAGAATTTATTTTACCTATTTTATAATCTTCTTGTATTCCATCATAAGTTGTTTAAAAAATGTACATTATAACTGATTTTCTACCTTTCACATGGATATTTTGAGTGCTTTCTATTTCCTACATTGTATATTAATTATTTTTAAGTCATGTTTGATTTGATTACCACCTAACTTAATTAGGCTACCTAGTTTTGGAGTACTATTCTACAAGTGGATGCAATGGATATTGGCTCAGAATGAGAAATCGGAGAGCTGAGTTCAAATCCCAGTTAAATTTGTTTCATTCACTTATGCACAAATAGCCTTGGGAAAGGTACTAATCCATCTCTTCTCCCTCCAGCTATGGGTTGAATAGCAGGACAGATTTATAACCTCAGTTGACAACCGGTCTACTGTAGAAAAAAATGGCAACATACTATGGATAATTTTCTGTCTAGTCAGTCATGTTTTGAAAGAGATATGATTGTCCAAGTGTGTATAATGTGTGGCACTTAACTGACTGATTCTACAAGGATAAAAGTTTACAAACCACTTTAACATATTTGATCAAACATGGAACTTTCTACATAAATTGTATAAATCATCTATTGTATTTCAATTGCATTTTTACCTTCAAATAAAAAGCATCTATTATTATGGAATTGCTTTCTTCCACTTTCAATGTTAGAATCAATTAACAAAATATGCTAATTTGGACAAATACACAATGATATGACAGTTATCAAAATCCAAGTAAAATTGATCGTTTTGAATGAAGTTAAAACTAAACACACTTAATGTCATCTAAGAACAAAACCTGAACATACATTTTGGTCAACTCAATAGTTTTTTACTGAAATAAATTTCTGCTTCTCATCTTTTAGCTGAACATGAAGAAAAAAATTTAAAAAGAGCAAGCATGATCTCCAAGTTTTACTGATATGCTTTTTGCTGAGAAGTATTTTTACTATTATAAAATATCATTGCATAGTCAGTAAATTTTATTATGGAAATACTTTATGTAATTAGGAATACTGAGGCCGAATTATAGTTTTCCTTTACAAAAATTGAAATTAATTTTTCTAAAGGAAATACAATCTTAGTTTAGAAGTTTTAATATTGCAGTTTTTCTTTTGCATGTGTGTGTGTTTGTAGGTATAGTGCTTTTTTTTATTTTTCAAACTATAAATATAACAAGCAATGATAAAATGTATTTTTATATTCCTTATTTAGTAAAATTAAGTTTTAATAAATTTATACTTGTGTGTAATATTTTTTAATTCATGAGAAGTAATAAGATGAAGATTTAATTTATATTTATTTATTAGATTGTATTTATATAGTGTATGTTATGCGTTATAAATTGTAACAAAAGAAAAAAAATGATTGACCAAAACACAGCGCTAAATCACAGACAGATATTTAATTTACAAAAACACAAAATAAAAATATTTAGAAATATACAATTTTTGCTTTCAAATAGAAAACATAGAGTTTACTACTGGCAGGCAAAGTGTTATGAAGGGAGAGGTAAGGAGTGGGTGAAGTAATTTTTACATGTTAGGCTAGAGAGTATTCTAAGTGCTATTTTTGGAAATCCTCAAATGTGTACATAAAGAATAATTTTTTGTTTTTTGAGTCAAAAGATTCCATTTATCCATTTAGTTCCATGAAGTTCTCTTTCAGGTTTTAGTTGGTCAGCAACTTTTAGTAAAGACTCTTTCGGATGGATATACAAATCCTGAATCAGGCCAGAGGTGATAATGTCAGCAAATCCTTTTAACTAACTACTCTCTTACCAAAACCTATTTTTATAGGGGCTAACACCTAATTTGCATTTTTCTCAAATCATTTTGAATTCTCTAGATTTTTCCTGAATATTCTAGGATCTTCCAAACATTCTGGTTCTAATTACCCAATTTTTACAACTACTTCATGAATTAACATTTTTGTAATAAGTAGGACTCAGTAGAATTCCTTACTATAAATTTTAACCTTTTTTAGAAATTATTAATATAATTTTTTATATATAAATGCATCCTTGTGAGCATGTGTGTGCAAAAGTATTAAGACAGGGGGGATTTTCCTAAAAACCTCACTGAAATTCAAATACAGGGTGAAAAGCCAAACCTTTGTAAGAATTATTTAACTAAATAGGAAGAGAAAGACTTCAGGATTTGAATTGGCCTCCCCAAAGCTCTGATCTTAATCCTATTGAACACCTATGAGATACTTTGGATAAAAAAATTGATAAATCTAATGTTACTTTGCAAGGCACACTTTGGGAGCAAATACAAGCTGCTTGGCAGGAGATACCATTAGATACATTGAAGAAGCTTGTGATGTCAATAGCTGACAGAATGAAGGCTGTGATCAAAGCAAAAGTCTATTATATGAAATATTAAATTTATTTTGTAACAAGTATTTTTTTCTTGTTAAAGCATTTGTTGAGTAAATCAAATAAAATTATTTTAATTAAATTGTTTATTTTCTGAGAATATGCCTCATAAAAGATAAAATAGTTCTTGTCCTAATACTTTTGCACAGTACTGTATATATAAGGGATCAGTGTATTTTTGTCCAGTATTACTTCCTACTCCTTTAAATGTTTTTTTAGTAGATATCTTTGAGTAGATTCCCTGATTTTTTAAACAGTCTAATTACGTCTAGTGGCTTGCACATTCAAGAAAATTGAAAAAGAAAATGTGCTCTCCAGTAAGTTTTAAACCTGCATCCACCTTTGTAGGAGATACCTACAAATATTTTTACAAAAAATATGGGCTTTTGAGAAAATATGAATGAGAGGATGTTCATTCTTTAAAAAGGTAATTAAATCTTATTTGGCTGTGCCACTCTCTGTAGCCAAGTAAAAAGCACCCTGAATCAGGTATGATTAAAAACTTCTTTTTGATGCTATTTAAAGGAAATTCTTTGGAATTGCTGGAATCCAAACTGAGAGTTACTGTACAATGTCATGATGAGCAATTAACTCATTTGACATACAAATTATGATAAAAACAAACCTTTTACTGAAGAAAGAAATTGGATGGTGATTTAGTGATATGAGTTTTCATGTTTCAAATGCAATACAGCACTAATCATAAAACTGGGATAGGAATTTGTTCTTCATGAATCATATTCTTCAAACCTATTACTTTCAGATTATTCTATTGCTCCATGCAGCACATTGTCTGTTTAGTAGTTTCAACAAATTCAAAATATTGAAAAGCTCCTCTAAGACTTCATTGAATAAAAACTGGAACCATTTTTTAAAGTTAGAATACATAACTTATACTTAAATTTAAACAAATTCAACAGCATATGTATGCAAGTATATCTGAGCTAATATATTTCATTCCAACCTGAAGAAACTGAACTTGACACACATTAGCAAAACACATTGTCAAAAAAGCTTCTTCACACACACATATATATGAAGAGAGTGAATGTGAATATAGGAATCAATGTTGTATGGTGCAATATTCAAGACTATATTTTAAAATTCACTGTCTCTTCCCCTCTAAATATAGCAAATTTTAAATATTTTTTGGTAAATCTGGGGTACTCAAAAAAATTTTCACCACCTCCTCTTATATGTGCCTGTTTTTATATATATATATATATAAGGTTATGTATAGGCACTGTATTCTGACCATAAGTAGTTAAGACATTAGCATTCTGACCATGTGATCATGGTTCAAATCTTACCATGGTTGATTTATCAAAGCAATGACTTCTTGATAATAATGCTGAAGGAAACTATCCTGGCATGCAGCATTGTTGGAAATGTTTTTATCATTTCACACCTCACATTTTATCATATTAACATCTTGCTCAAGGCTTTGATTCCTACTTTATATTTGCCAATCAAGGTGTTGGTCAACCAGTGGTAAACACATACTGAGTCTGTATATATGTGCCCCACCTTAGATTGCTACTGTAGTGTAAGGTTAAGACCCTTTAGAGTGGGGTTGATTTTCACCAGATTTACATGCTAACATCATCTGTTGAACAAAGCTATCATGCATCCTTCAGAATAGCACCATGTCTTCCCAACACCATGCTCATGACCAGAAAGCCTGTATCAAATCAGGCATTAACTTCTCCAGTCATGCACCAGGCTCAGACCAATAGCTGATTGGTCGATAATTTGTTGATTCTGGATGTTGCTTGCAAAAGCTGACTGACATCATCCGGCAATCCTGCTACAAAGCTGAACCCAGTATCCAGTCATTCATACTCCCAAATGACACAGAAAATTGTCCAAAGAGACATCAACCATTTCACTGGAGAATAGTCAATGCTCAATCAATTGTTGATATTCTTCAAGCAAGTCTGTTCCAAAAGCTGTATAAAGAACCCATTGTATCTTGGTAAAGTCATTTTTTCTTCTTAAAGCTGATGCACAATGTACCCCCCCCCCCGCCAACAGCCTTAAAGGAATGATCATTGCTAGCTCTTAGTCAGCAAATGAGCTTTGCCTTCTCCATCTACTCAATACCAGATAGGCCAGTAGAAGAACTATTGAACTCTGGTATCAACTTGAACCAGTCCATGTAATAAGTGCCAAAATAGTGTGCAGTGTGTTTTTTCTTGCTGGTAATAAAGTTCCCTAATTTGTTTCTAATTTCAGCATAAGTCAAACAATCCAAAACACCACAGCATAAGTCAAACAATCCAAAACACCACAGTTACATTGCTCTGTTGCTTCAATAAGCACATTTAATAAATTGAGTGACAGCTCCAAGTTGCATATGGGGGGGAAGGGTCTTGCAAAATTATCTGACTCTGAAATCTATCTTTTCATAAATATACAATTTGTGATTTGTTTATACTTCTGAGATGAGGTAGTATTTACACTATTTACATTAATCAAACTATTATCCTCATCTTTACTGTCATATTTATGATGTTTCAGCTGTTGACCACTCTGGCCTTCTTCAGGTGCTAGGAATTTTGAACCAAACCATTTATTATGATCACTGGGGTATATCATTCTTATTCCATGTGCTATGTCACTTCTGGGAGTCATGTAGTAATTTCCCTCTAACTCTTCTAAGTTGCACTCCTGATCAAAAATTTAAGACTACTTAAAAATCTTTAAAAAGAAATATTTTTTTTACAGATAGATTTTAAACTCCTACCACTTAAGGTTACTAATACTACAATCTAAAAGGTTATGGAAACAAAAAGCTACATTCCAAACATTTTATTTAGAAATTTACATTTTTATAAAATGAGGCGATTTGCGCATGATCAAAATTATAAGACCAGGGGTATAAATTGTTAGATCTATGGTAATTCCAATGTTTTTAGTTCAGTTAGAAATTAGCAATCACTGCGTAAAGGTGTTACCATGCCTAAAGCAAGCAAACTTACCAAAGTTGAGCGTTCTCGAATTCTAGAATTCCATAAGCAAGGTTTGTCACAGCAGGCGATCGCAGCTAAGATAAATCGCAGTAAAACTGTGATTTGCAACTTTCTAAAGAACAGTGAGAATTATGGAAAAGCAAAATCCTCTGGTAGGCCCCAAAAAATTTCTCCTGCATTGAATAAGAGAATAAGATGGGTTGTTATGAAAGAGGCGGGACTTTCTTCTAGTCAAATTAAGGCAGTCACAGATGCTGATTGCAGTCCCGTAACCATCAGATGACACTTAAGACAAAAAGGCATGGTAAATAAAAAGTGTAAACAAATTCCTCAGCTGCTTCTACGTCACAAGGTGGACTACTTAAAGTTTGGTCATGAATACCAAACATGGGACGTTGAGAAGTGGAAGAAAGTCCTGTTTTCTGATGAGAAAAAATTCAATCTCGATGGTCCTGATGGCTTCCAACAATATTGGCATAACAAAAACATGCCTCCTGAAATTTTCTCCACACGTCATAGTGGTAGAGAGTCCCTAATGGTATGGGGTGCCTTTTCTTACAGAGGGACAATGGAGCTCCAGGTGGTGCAGAGTTGTCAAACAGTGGCTGGTTATGTTAGCATGCTACAAAAAGCATCATTGATGATGGAGGGCCATGTGTGTGGATGGATAGTTATTCCAACAGAATAATGCTGCAATCCACGCTGCAAGACAGACCTTGACCTTTCTACAAGAAAATGGGGTCCATCTCTTGGGACATCCTGCATGCTCACCAGACTTGAACCCAATTGAAAATGTTTGAGGATGGATGACAAGAGAAGTTTATCAAAATGGCAAACAATATTCAACAAAAAATGAACTTCGTGAAGCCATCTTCAGAAGCTGGAGCAACATCCCCCACACGCTTATTTCTAGCATGCCCGACAGAATTTTTGAAGTCATCAAAAGCAGTGGAGGTAGAACTCATTATTAAATTCAGTTGTTGAATGTTTTCATACACTTTTTGTACAATTTCGTAGAATTTTTGTCTCTGGTTTTATAATTTTGATCATGTGTAAATTGCCTCATTTTATAAAAATGTAAATTTCTAAATAAAATGTTTGGAATATAGCTTTTTGTTTCCATAACCTTTTAGATTGTAGTATTAGTAACCTTAAGTGGTAGGAGTTTAAAATCTATCTGTAAAAAAAATATTTCTTTTTAAAGATTTTTAAGTGGTCTTAAATTTTTGATCAGGAGTGTATTTGTTCACCACTGTTGTAGCCTGGTATTGAACTCACAACATTTTGGGTCAAGTCACTGGAACTAACCAATGTCTATATCCACTGGGCCTTGAAGGCATCAGCATGTGAATTTCTAGGACTTATAAATCTAATGTTGCAGTAATCTTTTTTTACCAGAATTCATATTGCAATCTTTGATGCTAATGATTTTCTCTAGCACTCCATATTGCTGGTTCCCATATTGTATTCATTTCTATGCTTGGTCAGCTTAGGAGATTTTTGTAGCCTAGCATATATGCTGATTTATTAAGTTTAAGTAGCTTCCAGTGGTGTTTTCTATCTATTATTTCAACTTCATCCCATGGGGGCGGTGATCCCCTTTCTCTCTTCATATGTGGTCATCTACCCCTGATTTTTTTATCTCCACTCATGTGATGGTCTTGCGATATTCTTGTAGCCTTACCATCAATATGAGCTCGGGTAAAAAATGATTACTGAGACATTAGGTTTATAAGTCCTAGAAATTCACATGCTGATGTCCTCAAGGTCCATGGCCCAGTGGATATAGACATTGGTTAGACAAAGAGTTGTGAGTTCAATACCAGGCTACAACAGTGGTGAACAAATAACTTAGAAGAGTTAAGTTATAGGGAGATAACTGCATGTGATATCACACACGGAATGAGAATGATATACCTCAGTGATTGTAATAAAGGGTTTGGTTCAAATTTTCTAGCACCTGAAAAAGGCCGGAGTGTACAGTGGTAAACATGGCAGTAAAGATGAGGACAATAGTCCAAATAATATAAATAGTGTATACAACTTGTAAAGCCGCCATTTTCTTTTTGAGATACTTTACATGCAAGGCAGATCTGAGTTTGTTTTCTTCCAGGAGTTAAGCCAGGTTCTCTCATGTTACAGAATACATTATTAAGGAGAGAGAACAGTAAAAGAACAGGAATTAGAAAGACAGAAGATAACAATTGACATTGCATTTGATTTTTTAAGATCAAAGTTGACCGGAAAGTAAGAAATTAGAAAAGAATTTTACAAGTGAGAAATGTGAGAGAAGAAACTGTTAACATAGAACTTATGGTTATATCTAGCTATTTCAACTGTAAAATGATGGGAACTAGCTGTCACTCTAGTACTATTCATGAAGTTGAGATACCATAAAAGAAAATTCATCAGCACAATTACCATGAAAATATTTATAGAAAAATTACAGGAAAGTCATATTATGTTGGTGAGAAGTGACTAAAGCCAAGATGACGGGTCAGAACCAATAACATTGCATATTCTTTATATTTTATCAAGAATCTCTAAATATATAGCAGAGGCACAAGACTAGATATGGCAGCAAACTTCAATGTATGGACAAATAGTAAACTTATAAAGGCTTGATAGATTCTGGCAAGAAAAATTCTCCAGCACAATACAGTGAATCAACTTGCTTAACATCAGCAAAGCTAGCAATTGATTCAATATAATCTTTCCACTTGTTTCAGTGAAAAATGTTAGCCTGAGAATGCACAACGTCATTCTCCTGGAGGTTGTTTTATTTTATTAATCTCTCAAAATCTTCCTTCTTTATCTTTTCTTTCTTTAGATGGTATCTAGCCATTGATTGATGCTAAAATCAGTTATAATTTCACTGTCAATATTATTTAATATCATGTTTTAGAATATTTAAATGTTTTCAAATTAAAAAATATTCATCTAATGATGAAAAATGTTTTTTTTACTTATATTTATTGTATGACAGTAAAATTAATTATATAATTTAGTAATGAAAATTTAAGAAAATAATTTTCATTGTATTAAATTTGATAGTAATAAATATTTCTATTTAATTTTTATTTTCCCTCAAGATCAAAATTCTTCTGAAAAATATTCACTTATAAAATAGTTATTTGCAGGAAAAAACTAAATGTCACTTTTAACAAACTCAGCCGAAATCCTTACTATATATGCTATTTATCTAATATCCATTATTCATTCAGTTCCCAAGTAGGCATCTATGCAGATGACACCACAATATACTCCCGCACCAGTAAGAAACCTGTCGTGGCGGACAGACATAATCTCGCTGCTGACCTTGAACAGGACCTCTGTGGTGAATTGGGGCAAGAAGTGGCTTGTCAACTTCAATGTGTCTAAGACCAAGCTGTTGTCTGTCAACCATCACAGGCAACCTCTCCTGCCTCCCATAAGCATGGACCAAGTGATTCTCCCTGAGAGCAACACACTATGCCTCTTCGGCCTTACCCTCTCCTCGAACCTCAAATGGAACCACTATATTGAATCCATAGCTAAATCTACTGCTAAGAAGGTTGGGTCACTATGTCGATCCAGGATGTTTTTTCTGCCTGAATCCATCCTGCATATATACAAGTCAACTATCCGTCTGTGCATAGAGTACTGCTGCCATTTATGGTCAGGCGCCCCTGCCATTCTCCTCAGTGTTCTCGACAGGCTCCAAAGGAGAGTCTGTAATGTGATAGGCACTGATCTGGCGGCTCGACTGCAGCCACTTCCCCACCGTCGAAATGTGGCCTCCCTTTGTCTGTTCTATAAATACTTTCATGGCTTCTGCTCGGACGAACTTAAGTCACTGGTGCCTCCTCAGCAGGTGTTTACTTGTGCAACCAGACTAGCAACTGGGTCCCACCCATTCACAGTCAGGTTAGCCAAATGCAGATGACAATTCTACTCCTGCAGCTTCTTCTCTTGCACTTCCTGCCTGTGGAACTCACTCCCATATTCTTGCTTTCCTGACAGCTACAACCTCCAGAAATTTAAATGCAATGTCAATACTCATCTATTAACCACTGGACTCTAGCTCTCTCCCCAACCCCGTATATCCTTCCCTTTCTCTCCACCTATGTATCTGTTATCACACCTGCATTCTCAGCTTTCTATTGTTCCTTTCTAACTAGTTTGTACTCCTCACTCTTTTCTAATTAATCTTTTTACAGTTATGTAGCCCCCCACTCATCAGTGGTATTTCTGCCTTGCTTGGGGTGAAATGATTAAAAAAAAAAAAAAATCTTATAATATCATCATATGTGTTTTTTTACAATAATTCAATAGTTTTATGTTCATAATGCATATTTAACTACTAAATCCTTTTAGAATATTTATAATTCTTTAGTTTGTGATTTTTTTTTTAAAGTGTAATTTGTATTTTTGCAACACAGTTCCTCTCATTGTTGAAGTTTCACTTGCCTAACATGGGCAAGCAAGCTATATTTATTGCCAAGTCAAATATAGTCATTATTCTAAATTATTAGCAAGTATGTAAAGTATATCTGTTACTTCCAGTAATTAACTATATTAAATATTTTTCCATTTATGTTACAAGTATTGTACAAAATTTTTAAAAGCCTGAAAGTTAGTGGAATAAATGTTCCAGTTCTGTTGCTGAAAGCCTACATCATCTTTTGTTGAGTTTGCAATGTGTCCAATATATCATTGGAACCAGGTCAGTCAGCAATAACAACACATTCCATCAACTTGTTGCAATTTCCCCATTCATAAATTTATCTCCTATCAGTTCTTTATTGATTATATTTAAACTTTTTCTGGAAATTCTTTTTTCCATTTATGTTTTGTATAAAGCTACTATTATTCAGATTGTTGAATTATTCCTTATTTCATCAATATTTTGGACATTTAATATTTTTATGCCAATCAAGAAATAAACAAATATTATCTACTTTAAGCATTTATTCAAATTAAGGGTTTTGTTTTGTTTTGTTTTATTTTTAATATATGTCTATTATGAAAAGAATTGTATAAAATGGCATTATTTAACTTTAAGTACTCAAGAAATAATTGCAGAAATCCATTAATTATTACAACATGGCCCAGTATTATATACTTTCGATTTTATCAAAAGGCTATTGATTATTTTAGTGTATAACAACAGGAGTAGATCTCTGTTAGTCCAGCTGCTAATTGTTTTTGCTTGGTCATTTTACTTTTAGCATTTTTGTGCCAATATTGTCAGTGATACAAGGTACAGACTTCATTTAGGAAAGTGTTTTCAATCTCTTGTAAATGAATATGCTGAACAGAGTTGTAATTTTGGAATGTCATTATTAAAACCTAGCTTGGAATGATTCAATTCATTAAATCTAGAATTAAGACATAAAAAATTATTTTAGGAATGTCCTTTCCTGAGGATTAATTTGAAATCATTCATATCAAATATTAAATACATGTATAAGGATTATTAAAGTGTCCTGAGCTACATTTCCATTTGGATGAAAAAGATTGATGCTTCAAATCATTATCATCTTATCAACAGATAAGGTTTGTCATGGTGTAATATTTTTATGATGACTCAAAAATTGAAAGTTGTATTTTATTTTAACAATTTATAGTTTGAAATTTTTTTAGTACTTTGTCGAATTTGAATAAATGTTCAATACTTAAGTGTGTTTCATAAAGATACTTGTAACAGTCACAAATAGAATTGAAAATATAATTGAAAATGCTGGGTAAAAACCTGCTTTTTATCTTTTATCATTTTTAAAGGAAAATTTCATAGGCTTTAGACTGATAAGTAATTTATCTTAAATGAATTTATTATTAAATGTTCAACTTTTAATTTTATCTCTTAAAAACATGATGTCTGTCATTTAAAAACAATAAAAATATTGCTGAAAAATATTAAAATGTTGCAATGTTAAAACAACTGCTTTTGGAGTTTAATTATATATTCTATAATTTATATTGCATTTACAAAAATGAATCTTTAAAATTTTCTATTCATGTTGAAAATATAAATTTGATCAGAAATAAATAAAATATAACAGTATAATTTTCCTTTTAAATAATACTCTATTTTTTTATTCTGCTGATTCTAAATAAAATATATTTGTAATTATTCACTCATTGTCAAAAAACAGTTGTTTTAATCTAATATCTTAAAAAAATATTATATATATATATATATATATATATATATATATATATATACTACTTTAAGAAACTGAACCATTTATTGAAAAAATATCACTTCTTCCCAAAAGGAATAATAATGCCTACTCTTTCTCAAGGTAAGTACAAATTTGAGTTTATTTAGTTTGTAATCTTTCTAAATATGTTTTTAATTTTCAGATATATTATTTTTATTACATTTTATACACTTGGTAGTTTCCAATTCATATTTTGAAATTTTTACCCAGATATTTCACTTTGAAGGACACATTTGATAATTCTCTTCAAATTTTGCTGATTTATTTTTATTAAAATTTTTTCTTTCAATTTTATTGACCTAAGGATAGAAACATGCAATTATCTATCGCAACAAGAAACTTTATATTACTTACCAAGATGAAAAAAAGAAACTTTATATCACTTACCAAGATGAAAAAAAAAACTTTATATCACTTACCAAGATGAAAAAAAAAAAAAAGCATGATATCCATTTTAAAATATGCTTACCAGGACAGTTTTCAATTTTCATTATCGATTTAGGTTCTTGTATTATAAAGATGTTTCCATGACCTATCACCTCTTAAACTTCAGAACTCATACACACACAAAATATAAAAATGAAACAAATACTGATACCTCATATCTTGTTCAGGACACTGAGATAGACCCCACAAACTGAAACATTCCCAGCCAAATCAGTATAAATATTTTATTTCACTTTTCAAGAATTTAGACTTTTAGCAATTTTTCTTATCCATACTGTCTTGTTACATCATTCTTTCTTTTTTAACTTCACACAAACTTTTAAATATCTCTGCCCTCGGAATAAACTAAGCTTTTTTGCTGTAATTTATTAAGATATGGATACAATATAAAAGACATTCATTAAACTAATAAATTATTAATTTAAATTTATTGATATTATGTTGGAAATTATTTAATAAAAAATAAAACCATATCTGAGTGAAATGTGAATGTCTGTTTTAGACTGGCTTGAACTATGATTTGCATATAATTTGCTATAAATAAATATTTTAAAACACATTTCAAGTCATAGTATTTAATCTGGAATGAAATTCAGGTTATTCTATTACTTCCTTTGATATTGGATAAATTGATTGCAATGTAATAAAATAGTACCTCTTTTTCTAATATTTTTTCTTCTTTAATCTCATTTGTATCACTTATTAACTATTTGAATATCAAAACATACTATTTCTTATTTTGTTCACAATTTTTCATTTCTTGTAAAATGAAACATTAATTCTAATAAGTAAAATTGAGTAAAAGGAAAATTTGTTAAGTGAAACATTTCTGACTCTATCAAAATAATTTCAATCAGAGGGATTCAGTATTCTCTTATCAGTTACAGTTTTCAAATTCAGTAGTATTTATTTTCACATTAAAAAGTTTTTTTTTCTTTCCAAAGAAAGAGTTACAGTTAATGCCAAATTTGTGAATCTTTTTCAATATCAGCTTAATCTTTTTTAGAAATTTTTATTATAATCTCATCCATAGCTGCAGTATGTAACTATCAGATATATTATTTTTTTAGTATATATTCTTTAATAGCTATCCAATTTTTTAATTAAAATTTGTTTAAAAGAAAAATAAATACCTTTACATTAGTATGTTAATTGTCTATAAGATTGAATAAAGCAGTTAGTATTCTGTAGACACTTTTTTTCTAAAGTTTTGCCAAGATTTCCTATAATATTGGCAGATTAATAAAAATAAATTAACTAAAAGTGGGTTTATTAACTCTGATTTGGCTAGGACTGTTCCAGTTTGAAGAGTCTGTTTCTGACAGTGGCAGACTGGCTCACTGGGATACTGGGAAATTTTCTGATGGGTCCATCACTTGAGAAATAATCCAAAAAAGTAAAAATTAAAAAAAAAAAATTGTGTAGATGCTGGGAAGATTTAAAAAAGGCTATAATTTCATAGATAATAAATATCCTCAGTTTCTTGTTTGATGAAGCTTCTTTTTTTTTCCCCCATTTTTAAGGATATTTTTTAATTTTGTTTTGGTTCATTGATGATGATGATGAGAATGATGTTGCAATAGAGAAGGAATTCAGGAAGAAGAGAACATCAAGAAAGAGATGAATGCTTGCTGAACTCAAAAGGGATGAAAGAATTGATGATTTATTGGATCGCTACAGGGATTAAGTGGGTCCATTTGACTGGGCCCTTTTATAAGTCCCCCTGCCCCTGGTAAAAATTTTCGACTAAGTCCACCACTGGTCCCTCCCTGATGATATAAACTATCAATATTCAGTTTTTATATGTTAACCCTGAAGATTAATGGGTTATAGAAACATTTTCTTATACAAGGAAACTAAACCTATAATAAAAATTAAAAACTGTACTGGTTTGAAGCTTGGAAATTACAATAAGTCTATCTAAAAGAAAGTTTGATTTCTTCATGTATTCATTTTGAAACATTTGGTGTGAAACAAGAATATTCCTCTTCATAGATAACTTAACATTTAAGCAACTATCTCCTACTTTTGTACTTAGTATTAATGTGTTGTTTTGTATTATGGGATTTTATCACGGATACTAGTTGTGATTAATATTCAATAGTAATAAAATATCATACACACTTCTAGCATTGACTCTTTATATCATTGAAACTTCAAAATATTTATAATTCCTAACAAGAAATTTAAATACTAATGTACAGAATTTTTTTAAAATATTATTCTGCAAAAATATACGAAAGTGTGAAGAGTAAATATTTTACACTTGCATTAAGAATCAAAAAGAATTTACTTCATACATTTAATTCTTGGCTAATAAAATTAAAATTGACTCATACAGTAATTTTCTTCTAGTGACAAGGCTAACAATTTACTGTAGATTCTTTTCATATAAAATAATGAATTAACCTTATTAATCTAATTCTAATAACTAAAATAAGTTTTGATTTTGTTTTCAAAAATTTCTGTAGAGATTTTAGTTTGAAAATCTATAAAGAAAATGTTTGACTTATATTTAAAGTGGCTATTTGGCCTTCTTCAATCAGTTTGGAAAAGACAAAAAGCAACTTATTTGTTGATTCATTTATATTCATCTATTGATTTTTTCTGTTTAGAACTTGAAATTAAAAATATGTATTTTATTTAATGAATATTTCAATAAAATTAATATTTTATGTAATTTTTCATTAATTAGATTTTATTTATTAATAATTTGCAGTAATGGTTTGTATATTTCCTAACAGGATTTGCATTAACATGAAAAGTAAATTGATGATAATAACTTTCATATGTTTAATTAATATTCAAATGCTCTCACTAGTATAGTTATAGCTATAAATAATAATTAATATTTGGTTTTGTCAAATATCAATTTCATCATTTTTTTACCCTTGTTTTGTATTCATATTATATCAAATTTTTTTGTTCACTGGAGAACAAAAAAAAATTAGTCTTTAACTAATTTTGTTTTTTTGTTATCTATATTTAATGTAGTAGTAGACAACAACAATAATATTAATAGTGCAGTGATGGTTTTTCAATGTAATTTGAATATCCTTTTATAGATTTAAACATTCCAATATAAACTATTTTTATGTTTGTTTGCAAGCATATAACTAAGACCACACACAGTACTAAAAAAAAACAGATTTTTTTTATGAAGGAGAAAGAAATGATGAAATTGTTCCTTATCAATTATATCATTAGGCAAATCATTATCAGGCAAATTTTTATCAATTAAATTTAGTTCAATTTTAATAAAATGTTTCAGGACAATTTATAGAATTGAATGAAAGGCTGAATATTTTATTTTAGATATTTAAAAGAAATGCCAATAGAAATCATTTTTTTATTCTTGCTATATTTTTATATATTAAAGTAAACCATATAAGTTGATTTTTTTTCAACAGTATATTGATAATAAACATTTTTACTTCAGTTTTCTATAAGTTAGAATTCGTAGTATGTATGAGTTGATAAAAAAACAATTATCAACTATTGTTCATTTGTAAAGTTACACAACCAACTTGTTACAATAGTTGCTTCAGCAGAGTACACTCCTACTGTGTTTTTCCCCCTTTTTTCCTGTCCTTATTGATTCATTGCTAGACATTACTGAAATTTGCCAATCTATTGGCTTTTCATTTCATTACTCCTCTATTCTTGTATTGCCAAAGTTTTCATTTATGTCTTTAATAACTTATTTCTGAGATGTTTGGACAATTGTTTCTCATTTTGCCTGTATCCACTTAATGCTGGCAGCAGCTCTTAAATAGATTATTGTTGTATTTTGTTGCTAAAATATTGGCAAGAGGAGCTTCTTTATTTCTTTGTGGTATGCTTTACAAAATAAATTACCTTTAAGAATAGTATTTTGTGCCTATAAAAACCGTAAATAACTGTAAAATGCATATTTTACAATTCTCTCTGATTTTTAATGAAATTGTTTTAACTTTTTTAACAATCATTTTCTTACTATTTTGATGATTTCATTAACTCCTGGGAAAAGTATTTCAAGTAATAAACTTGCAAAAAGTCATGCTAACATTTAAATTGTGTTCTCTTTATAGATAATTTCTCTATTTTATTTTTCTTAAAGAAATCTTTTCTTTCTCATGTCTTTTAACAGTCAGCTTTAAAGCACATTTCCAGATTGTTAAATATTTAAAAATTCTGTTTTCACTTGACTGTTTGTTACATGTGATGTCTTGTGTTTTTTGGTGTTGAAATATTTATTAATTTATTTTATTTAAATGTTTTTTCAGAATGATTAAATTATCTTTCCTTGTTTTGCTAGGTGATTTAATACTAATGAACCTCATTTGTTGATATTAACTCAAAGGTATTGATACTTCTAGACTAATACTTTAACCAGTAACTAACCACCATATTGTGACAAAATTCATCTCATATAAGAATATTCATATAGAAACTAAATTTAATCTTCAAATACTTAATCAATACTTTTGATATACTTTTCAATTGTTTATTTTATGAAAGCGTTTTCACATCCTGAAGCCACTACTTCTATGAAATTTAGTCTCATGACTGCTAAATATTCAATGTTAATGTAAAAGTTTTGTCCCTCTCTCTTTTCTTCATTTCTTAAGCCAAAATGCCAGCTTATAAAATGCATTGTTTATAGACTAAATACTCCAAGGTCATTAATTCTAAAATGAACAATATAAGTAGTTTACTTTATGACTGCATAGAGAAATATCATAATGGAATAGTTTTATTTTAAAATATGTCCTACTAATGAACAATATAAAATGAACTTTTAAAATTTAACCAGTGTAAAGAATTATAAAATTATTTGATAATTACTTCCAAGTAAACAATCACAGCTTGGCATAATTATATATTTAACAGTATACAAGCTTAAAAAAAGCAATGGGTGTGCAAACAGTATTGGCTACTTTAAATATATTATCAAGTAGCTGCAGTTATTAATGTACCAAAATCACTAAAAAGAGAAATAAAATCAAGAAATATCATTATTTTTCACTAAATTGGTTTATAACACTTATCAATTAGGTAAAATGCAAAATTAACAAATTAATCTACAATAATAAGCACATGATTATTATGTAGCCAAAACAGTTCAGTTGGGTTATCAAGTAAAATTATAAGAGATTTTCAATATTAACTTTTACCATTTTGTTCTGTATCTTAATATCTTTTAGGCAACTTTATAATTCCATCTTTTCATAGTATTTCATCTTTCTCAGTCATGAATAAATCTAGCTAACTTTTGCAGTCTTTGCAGCAAACTGAAATTCTGTAAAAAAAAAATTTAAAAAAATGAATAAATAAATAGTAATCCAAATGTTCAGTATTTGGTGAATACTATGAAAAAGTAAAAACTTCCCACCAAATCTGTAATCATTTTTGCTTATCTACCACAGAAATATGCTGTTTAGCTTAATCATGATGTGACGCTACATCTTCTCTTTTAATAAAATATGGACAGAGACATTTTCAATGATTGCAGCCTTCAATTGGTCAAACTGAAAACAGTACTTGTTCAAAACAATCACTTGGTTTTCCTAAAGGACTTCATAAAAGAGGGCTCTTTCCAGTTTTACAGAATCATCTTTGAAAAAAAAAATCAGCCTTCAATATTGTTAGTTTTGGTTCATTTTGCTTCCTCCATCAACTCTTGTATTCTTTTCATTGTTAATCATAATTTGTTTATTCTTAAATAATGTCTTCACTTGATCACTTTCAATTGCAACTGGTTTCTCCTACCGTGAAGCATTACTCAAAAATAAATCTTCAGTGTGAAATGCTACAAATCACTTTGGATCATTCACACTCCTTTCTTTATAAAGTGCATAGATTATTTTTGACATTTGAGTTGCATTTTTACTTTTCGTAAAATAAGAAAGCATAATATGCTAAAAAGTCATATATTTTTTAATTCCTTCTTTAATGTTAGAACCAATAAACAAAACACCTGAAAGGTTTTCAGCCTAACCAAGAAGCGATTTCAAAACAAATTCTGATGTTTGAGAAGGGAGTCAGATTGGGGAGCTTTTTAGCATTCATTCACAACTTAATTGATATATCAGTTCTCTGCATAATACTTAGCTGATTACTGCTATACTATTCAAGAAAGACTAAAAAAAACAATAACAGATGAAGTAATTTTCATTTATCTGATATCGCTTTGTGTGTATAAGTTATTGTCTCAACTTGTGTTGTTATATAAAAATAGCAGTTTTTATTTAACTGACTGATAAACATACTTTGAGCATTTAATTTTATTTCTTACTCTAAGTGAAGACTTACAAAGTTCAAACTATGTAATTATTGTACTGGAGTGTGAGAATCTTTGCAAAATTGTTTTCCTGTTCATTCTGATTAATATTACAATTTTCAAAAGTTAAAATACTCTCTCCCAACCATTTAGGCTATTTTGATCAGTCCTTGCATTTGTTTGATTTTTGATTTGATTACATTTATTTAATTCTTGGCAAGAACTATTATCAATTCTTTTATCAATTTTTTTTTAGTATAGGAAAATTACAGTGTACTCATTGAATTAATTATCTTATTAAATTTCTGGAGTGAAAGTTAAAAGTGAAAATTTTATTTATATATTTATGTAAAATATTATCTATATTTAATGATGATGCAGTGAGAAGCTGCTTATCATTAGCATGAGGTGGTATTGAAAAGTTCTTGGCCTGAACCACTTCATAAAATCTGACCACATAATCAAATATGAATTTTTTTTTTTGGAAAGGCTTCTTGGTCAAACCGAGAACTTTTCAGTGACCAATCATACCTCATTTTCAAGTCATATTATGTAGTCTTAAAATAAAAAAAAACAAGAAATCAATCAAATACAGAAAAAATGATGTGAGAAATGTATTGATTACCTTTTTTAAAAGATGCTACTTTGTGATTTGCATGAATTTTGGATATGAGTTGCTCTTGAACTTTCAAACTCTATTAGTTGTACCATGTACATTTTTGATTGACAAGGGTTAACCATAGACTTAGCATAAGTTTACCATGTCTGCCAGTTTGGCTGGGACTATCCTAATTAGAGGAGTCTTCTATCAAAAGTTATTTTTTGTGTCATCTTTGATACTTAAAGGGTGTTGGGTCATGAAAACACTTTATTATACAATAATTTAAACCTATAATAAAAATAAAAAAAATTCCTTAGAAATTATTGTAAGACTAGATAATTATATAAAGTCAAGGGCAACTATAAATTTAAATATAGTAGGCATGTTATTATTAAAATATAACATCAAATGGTATATCATATATTATTTTTGTAATTCATTTTAACTTCACCTATTAATTCTACTGTTTTTTTTTTAATTTAAAGATCGTTTCTTGTTTTAAGCAATTTTTATTGCTGTTTTGGTGAGAATTATTTCTTTGAATATTCTCATACCTTGTTTCTGCTTTGGCTATTATTTTTAAGAAAATAATTATTTCTTTCTAGGATTTCACTTATATGACCTGACATGTTCCTACTTTTTCTTACAGCAACTTACTTGTATGAATTCCTTTTAACTATTATAATTCCTGTTCTTTGTTGATATTTAAACAATCTTTACAAACTTGTTTTGTCTTCAACTTCTCTTTGTTTATACTTGGAGTGAAAAGAATCCTCAATAGAATTATTATAAACTACTTATGTTCAAAGAAAAGAATGAACTTGAGAGGAAAATGCAATGAACCTATGTAAAATTAAAATGGCTTGTATTTATCAATTCGTACCAAAATGCTTACTGAAACAAATTTTTATAAATCATGGTAAATTATGCTGCTGCTTCTATTTCTTCTTTGTGCTGTGTCCCTTCAGGATCTGGCCTAACATGGCTTCCACAACTTCCTATCCTTTGTAGCTCTTAGCGATGTTTGTCTTTTTACTACCACTCTTGTTTCTTGTTCTACCATCTATATACACAAGCACATTAGTTAGGTTACTCCCTGTTTCCCTCTGTCCTTACTTTCAATATATATATTATGAGTGTCATCCTATGCCTTCTTTTCTCATTATGTGTCTTAGAAATTTCACCTGCCTCCTTCTGATTCTAAATATAAGTGTCCTTGTTTCTATTTTCCAATAAAACTCCATTGTTTACATGCTTCATCCATGATATTCTCAACATCCTTCTATAGAACCACATCTCTGTTGAATTAAATATCTTCCTCATTTGTAAAAACATTGTCCAGCATTCATTGCCATTTAGGAAGACTGATATTTCATAGCAGTTGAATACTCTTTTCTTTGTTTCTAATAAAATTTTCCTGTTTCTTAATACTTTTGGAAGATATATTTTGCTATTCCAATGCGTCCTCAGATTTTGGTGTCACATATTCCATCTTTCATAATACTTCCCAAATATTTAAATGTCTGTACTTGTTTGATTTTGACCTCCCCAATTTGTAGCTCACATCTTGGGCTGTCCCTCTAGCTGACAAGCAACCAATTATTTATACAAAATAGTATTAACAATTGTCAGAAGAAATTGTCTTTTTTCATTTGATGATTAATCCTTTTTTCTCACTTTCTTTTACTATCTTGTTTAAGAGTTCCTGTAGTTTTTGTGTGTGTGTGTTTGCTATAAACACTGTATTATCTGTATATCTTATGTTAAGATTGTTCCACAGATAATAAATCCTGTTAAGAATTCTTGTTCTCTTAGGATTGCCTCTCTGTAAAAGTTGAATAAATCTGGAGAGAAGATACATCCTTTTCTTACACCCTCATCTATTTTGATGTATTTATTCAATTTATTTTCTATCTATATACAGGCATTTTCTCTCAGTATAAGTTCTGGATTGTTTTAACATTTTCCCCAAATAAATCAATCTTTCCTAGCAGTTAAAATAAATATTTTTATTTTATATAAATAAATATTTTTATTTTATCAAATGCTTTTGTACAAGATATAGTTATAAGTAAGCATAAAGACCAGAATGATGTTAAAAAGTCTAAATGTAAAATAACTTTTTATTTTAAATCTTCATAGAACATTTTATCAAGGAAAAATAAGGAAATAAAGGTAAATTATATAATTCCAAAATATAAAGCTCAATAAACTTTTGATAAAGTTATAAAAATAAGTATATAACATTCGAAAAAATAGATGATCAAAAACATCAGAACGATTAACAAAATTATACTATTATAATGGATGCATCATATCCAAATGAAAATAGCATTCATAATTCATCAGTACTTGATGTGTAAACCTTTACTTTCAATAACAGTTTGACATCTTTTGCTACATGAGCGAATTAATGTCTTGCATTCATTAACAGATATTTTCTCTCTTTCTCTTTCAAATTAGTCCATAGTTCTTCAACATTTGCTGAATTCTTTTCCTTAGCTGTTTCTTTAGTAACTTCCAAACATTCTCAATAGGATTCATGTCTGGGCTTTGAGCAGGCCACTCCATAACAGTAACATCCTCCTCAGAAAGAAATGTCTTAACAGACTTTGCTGTGTGACATGGCACATTATCTTGCATAAATACAGCTGGTTGATTAATTGCAGTTCTCAAATTAGGTACAACATCTTTCTTCAATATCTCTTTGTATACAGTTGCATTAATTTTACTGTGTAGCCTAGCAAGAGGTCCTGTACCAGCACTGAAATCATGCCAAACACCATCACATTTCCTCCTCCAAATTTAATCCTGCTTTTAGTGCACTGAGGCAAATATCATTCATTAGGACTGCATTGAATGAACCTTCTCCTGTCACAACCGAACAGGTTAAACTTTGACTCATCGCTGTTCTTCTGTCCATATGATGTGTTCAGTGGCAAATTTCAATCAGCTCATTAAATTCTTTTTAGAAATGTAAGGCTTTGTAGGGGCTATTCAACTGTTCAGATTTATTTCATTAAGTCTTCGGGAAATAGTGTGCCTCCTTAATATTTTAATGCCAAGGTTAGCATTAACTCTTTTAGAGATAGCGGTTGCTGTCACAAATCGATATTTTTTGATTCTTTACTAATCCATCTGTCTTCCCTTGCAGTAGTTTTCCTAGGCCTGCCAGGTGGTTTCTTGGCTTTACATGACCCAGTTTCTTCAAGTTTTCTTAAAATACTATGAATAACACTTTTAGATTTCCCCACACTCTTTGAAATATCCCCATTCAGGACTTCATCTTCATTACGTAACTTGACTATCAGTTTTCTAAGTTCCAATGGCGTTTCAGACTTTTTGGCCATGTTTACAATGCAAGAGCCAGTAAAGAGCTGGCATAATTTAGTAAAATACCCAATTTTATATTCTTACCCTAAAAAATTTTCAATAATGCAAAATAATTATTAAATTTTATGGATTTATTTAATCGTTCTGATGTTTTTAATCATCTATTTTTTTCAAATGTTATATAATTATTCTTATAACTTTATTGAGCTTTATATTTTGGAATTATATAATTTACCTTTATATCCTTTTTTTTTCTTTAATAAAATGTTCTTTGAAACTTTAAAATAAAAAGTTTTTTCATATTTAGACTTTTTCTTATCATTCTGATCTTTATGCTCACTACTGTATATCCTTCTGCATTTATATTGCTCTTTCATAGATATAGCAATTCTTGCTCCACTGTCTTTAACAAAACTACACTGTTCTTGTCCTATTTCAAATCTAATTCTGCTATGTGCTCTATTCATCAGAATTAAGATAATAAGTTTAGTTCATTAAGCTGGTTGTCTGATAGAGCTCATATTCATTTGCCCCTAACTTCTTAAGGATGGCTTTGAAAAGATATCTACTGAGATCTTCTTGTATGTTGCCACTGTCATATTTCATTTATTATGTCTGAAATTGTCTAAGGCTGATAGCATTTCAATTACAATCCTGCCTGATTCTGCCACTTTCTTTGTGTTCATCTTGGCCAGTGCAAATTCATTAGATTTCAAAACTAGTGACTAAGTTGCTTTGCATAACAATTCATTATGCTTCATTTCTTTTCTAATTCAGCTTTTAGATTATACAGAAAGATTTTTTATTCATTTTAATAGCAAGTTATTAGATATTATAAACATTATTTTCTTTAATAGCAAGCAAATTACTATAAAGATTTTGAAGTAACAAACATGTTGAGTCAGTTCATGCTGTCATGTGGTAATTGCTTTGTTTCTGCAATCTCTCCAAAATTATTATGCTTGTAAATAGAAAGATATTATAAATGGTACCAGATTTTATTATGTAAGTCTGTTTTCACAATAAAGTTGGCATTTACCAACTACTGATGGTAAAATTTTCAGAATATATTTTTATATCATAAATATACTATGGGGATTTTAATGTATAATATATCTTTTATTAGAAATATTTACAATAACTTTAGTATTGTAAGATTTTATTATATAACTCAAAGGTTGCTCATCTTGAGCTATAAGCATGATAACCAGTAATATAATATTTGAAGAATATGTTCCAAATGTAAACACAGAGGAAAACTGCTGAATATTAAAAACATTGAGTTTAAGATATGAAAATAACCAAAGTGCTACCTTTAAGTAAACATAGCAAAGAGAAAAGTGTAAGTTGGGTAAAGAACTACATAAAAACTGATTTCCCAACAGTAAATTTTGGTGCTCTATGGAATGGACTTGATAGCTGGGCTGAAGATTAGGTTTTTCATGGAAATAGTTTCCCAACACAATTTAGAAAATGACAGGAGGATTTGGGAAATAATATTTTGGGTTAATATTGTAGGCAGTAAAATTATAAATCATTTAAAAGTTTATGATAATATCGAGGTAAATATAAAAGTTTTTCTAATTTCTTGTATGAGACATTTTTGTGTGATACAGATCACAAAAAGCTTTAAACTAAAGAGTATATTCGTGCAAGACAATGCTCCTTATTTCATTGGTTGTTGGCTACCTTATAAAAATGTTTTTAATTACACCAAATTAATGTTTTCCAACTTCTCAGAGAGTAATTCAATAGAAAATTGTAGTCTCTCATTAAAATAAATGTCTAAAATATTAAAACAATATTCAAATGAAGATCTATAGAATGTGATAAAAACTGCTGTAACTCATGTTTAAGTCAAAATGAAACTATTTCAGCTTTAACATTAGTTCACTCCAACAGTGAAAGACTGTTAAAAACTATAGAATATCAAGGAGTCCATATTAACATGTAAAATAATAATTTATTCGCATATACTGTGTTAATTAAATGTTTCTATGACCTATATATTTTTTATTTAGTCATATAAAAAACTATGTTGTGTTTAAATTGTTTGCATGCTAACACCTGACATTCCCAAAACAAGTTAATATCAATATTTTTAAGAATAGATGCCAGAAGCTGAAAACTCACATATATTTATATGGTTCATATAAAAATAATAGCTGAAAGAAAAGAAATGATAAAAATGCCTTTTTCTTAAAGAGAATTTTATATTACTAAGTTATACACAAAATTATATACAAATATTTACACTTGCCCCACACAGAGAAACTTTAACACTTGTATGCAACAATAAGCAGTGTGAAAATCATGAAAAGATAAAAGGTTTCACTTATAAGAATTTCTAACAAGAATTCAAGCTGCCAATGGATTCTTCTCAGTTTCTGGAGAAGCCATATTTATATTTCCAAATGCAAATTCACACAGGATCAGATTTTTCTTCTATGTCTCTGGTGAAGACATATTTCTCAATTATAAAAGAGCTCTATGTGCTTGTGTATTCTGCTCCATGTTTGCACACCTAACCAGGCCCATCTTGACCCCAGAAAGCTAAGTTTAGCAACTTGCCTTGGGGAATACATACTAAAGACTGGCTGCTTTTGACACTCTATGAACTGATATTCTAAGTGGCCTTCATATGATCCTCATCTCAACCAAAGAAAGATTGCAAAAGTCTTTTGCATCACAGCACAAATATCAATTTGTTTTCATTGTGAAAATATCAACTTGCATAATAGAATATTATATAGGATATGTACATTTTTTTTCATCAGAGAACAGTTTTATTTTTATAAAATCTTAAGTACTTTGTACGATGATTTTCATATTTTTGAGAAAAATACTTTTCGGTTTGCTTCCCTTAATATTTATTCTTAGACTCATTTCTACATTACCATTTATACTGTATATTTCTTTATTACTGTAAAGGAATTTATAATAAATGGCTGCATAACTTTTTACTTTTAAATCAAAGCATAAAAGTATTAAGGAGAATTAAATTAAAATGTCAGCAAATTTACAATACTTGGATTTAATTTCAAATTTACTAGGAGACATTTGGACATTTTTTAAACTTATTTTATTTGTTCAGTTCGTGTACACAAAGAACAGTGTAAAAGAAAAACCATTACGGTTTTTGATGAGTAGAATTTCTCTTTCATAGTTTTTTCTTTGAAAATTTATAAACTTTTACCCCGACCAAATAAAAACAAAAAAAAAAAAACAAATAAACAAAAAAGAAAACTGCCAAATATCAAAGGAACCAGATTCAGTTCATACTTTCATGTTTTTATGTAGGTTGCGAAAATAATTTGGTTTTGAATTGATAAATATGAAATATCGTATGTAAAGAGTTTGAGTGATGTGGTTTTCTTTAAAGTGACTTTTTCTTTATATTTCTTTTAATTGCTATTTTTAAAATATGAAAAACATAAAAAATACATCAGTTGTTTAAATATTTTGCTGGTCTGTTTATGCATATTCATTTGTTGATATTGTTGTGACTAGTATTTTTACTTACAATTTTGGTACATAAATAATTTTTTAGACATGAAACCAAAACCTTTCAAATGCTTACATTGATAACAATGACAAGTAAAGTTTTCTCTCAAATTTTATATATGTAGATTGCAAGAAAACAAGTTTTCATCTTATTAATTAAAAAGTTGTATCAATATGTATATTTCTAAGTCCATGTGTCAGGTATTTAAGCAATTGACAATCCCACCTTATCTACTTCTGTATGTCAATAAGTCAACTTTGCTAAGACATTACTTCAGAGTCTTTTCTTTGATTATGTAAACTTGGTTTAGAGACTTGGTCTTTCTACACAGCATGCTAACGAATTTATCTAGCAAAGAATAAAGAGTATTATAATGACAATAGAAGTCTTGTGCATTATTTATATTAACTTTGTATATTGTTATAATTTGACTGCCTTACAAGCAATACTTGTATTTTCTTCCTGTCAGAAGAACTTTACTGTAATGTATTCAGATATCCTATTTCATATTTTATTTGTTTTTGTTATTTTTTTTTATATTTACTCTAGCTTAAAATATCTTGCTTGTGTTGGAAACTATTAAATAAATCAAACTAATAAATATTCCTAAATTATTATTTTATATATATGAGATTCAAAATATTTAATCTCTTTAATCTGCAATCTTTTGAAGTTAGAAGAAAAATTATCTTTAGTCATGAAAGCATGACAGCTAATAATTTTTCTTTTTATTAATTTTTAAGTGAACATAGAGTTAAGAATATCATCCCTGTATCCTTCCAGCAACTTTTCTTGACTCTCTTTTGACATTTTTATACAATATTTCTGTTAGAGGGAAGCATTAGAACCATTAATGCAGTTGTCAATTTCCACAGGTTTTTAGTTAATTGATCCTCATCAGTTACCAGTAAAATACAAAGTAAATAATTTATCAGAAAGAACATAACAAATTAATATTTATTATTTTTCCCAAATGCAACACTATTTTTTTTACAATATTTTCAAAATAAATGGCTAAAGTCACTTCACTTGTGAGAATTTGCATTCTATTTTGGGTATTGAAATACAAATTAATTGTTGACAAAAAGCCAAAACTTTGATATTCGCAAATTATGATGCTAATTACAGGGTATCACTATTTTTACATTCAATAGATACCACACTTAAGATTAATTGTGTTAACATACATTTGAAAGATAGGAAGTGGCAAAATCTTGCTTTTTATTAAGTATATCCTGTGTGTTTTAGTTAGGTTTTTCCAAAATGTTTTTAGTCGTTTGTATTTGATTTTGCTGGTGTGCAATTTTACTTTGTGTGTTTTAGCTAACTGTTGGATGATATAGGATTTGTATCCTATAATGGTAATTCAATTATCTCAATAACCACAATAGCACTTTGTTATTTGTTCAGTTACTTTTAAAACTGTAAAAGAATATTGTATCAGTATCCTTATTAATAACTAAATCTTTGCTTTCTAAATGTGCATGTTTATTACTATTTAATTGAAGCTGATTTATATCTAAAATCCCCTTTTCTTTTTTTTTTCTTTACTAGAGCATATTTGTAAAGACTGGCATTTTTTCTTTTCATTGATATAATTTAAAATAAATAATAATGATCCTTATGTCTACAATTATTGAAGTCCTTTATGAAGAATCATTTGCCCTGAGATACACACACTTCTATCTTGTATTGTTTCCACAAGTTCAAAGAAATTTTATAAGTTTTTGATATTAAAAGTTTAAAAACTGTATTTTCATTATAATTTTATTAGAAATACAAGATGCTATAAAACGACTTTTGGAGAGAGGAGGAGAAAAGAGAATGTCAAATTTCTTATCCTGAGTATTATGAATGACACAAATAAAAAAATGCATACAAGACTCTTTCTTACTCTGGAGTTAAATTTGATAGAAATGTACATTTAATAAAACACATGAAAAATCATAAAAGCACAGAATACAAAATTTACAAAACAAGCTTGCACAAAATTGTTTCCTTTGTACACCACACAATTAGGCAAGATAAAAAATTCTAAATAATTATGTTAGGCTTGTAAAAACAATTATGATGATTATCAACAAAATGAGAAGGAGTTGAGAAGGTTGATGATTCACAGGTATCACTGAGTTTCTGGTTTGTTTAGACAGTTTTACTAACTGATATGACATAAATCTTGTATTTTCATTAAAATGCTTAAAATCAGGGTTAATACCTCTAATTTTGTGACAACCTTTCATAAACAACTATAGAAAGATAATTGTATAACTCTCTAAATTAGTAGAATTTTCTTTTTCTTTTAGCATTCAGTTTCTTATTTTAAGTTACTTTCTTTTTGTTATCATTGGCATCAGTCGATAAAAAATATTTATGCTATTGCTTTTATCTGTGTTTATTGCTCAAGTTTAAAAGAAAAAGTCTATATTTCTGAGATGAGGTTTACGCTATTTACATTATTTGAACTATTGTCCTCATCTCTGTTGCCATTTGTATGATATACACTCCGGCCTCTTACTACTAGGAATTTCTTTTGGTAGTCATCTAGTAATCTTCCTTTAACTTAACTCTTCTAAGTTATTTGTTCACCACTATTGTAGCCTGGTATTGAACTCACAACCATTTGGGTTAAGTCACTGGAACTAACCAACGTCTATATCCACTGGGCCATTTGTCCTTAAGGACAATGTTCAGTAACCATTTTTTACCAGAGTTCATATTGCCAATTTTTTTTTTTATACAAAGTGCCAGAGAAAAGATTTACTGTCAAAATTGCAATAAGTAAAAAATCCTCTGGTAAAAAATACTAGAGAAAACCATTAACATTAAAATAAAGGACCCACTGGCTATATACGTTGGTTATTTCCAGTGACTTGACCCAAAGAATTGGGAGTTAGAAGCTGCCCACAATCATTTACCTGTGTACTCTTCTTTTTTCTGCTTGTTTTTCTTCTTCATTTAAGTTTAGCTTCCAGAACAAACCAAACCTCATTGTTATAAACTGTCAGGCTTCATTTTGGCAGTATTTTTACAACATCAATTTGAACCTCACATATACAAAGTTTTGCACATCAAATTTTTATTCAAGCCATTTTTTAGTATCTGTCTGGCTTCATTATAGCATATTTTTATTTAAGGAATACATGTAAGTTATTTCCTTCTGATAATACATTTTTATAAACACTCCCGTCAAAGAAAGTGTGATGAACAAATTCAGTCTATTGTATTATTTTTTTATTTACCTTTATATTTTACATTTACATTCTTTATTATATAAATTTTTAAAGATGTTTATAGAAAAGTTTGACCCACTTTCCAAAATCACACTAAACATCAGTTATTTTTTATTTTTTTAAGAACTTTGTTGGGCTGAGAGATTTTCAACATCCCATCATATACTGGTATTTTTTAAAATTACATGCTAAAAGACAGACATTAGTCTGCACATTTACTTTTTGTCCAAAATTTTTAAAAAAGGTTATTGAAAATAGTTTAAAATTTAGTTTCTTTATATTTTTCTATTATTTTAGGTTGTGACAAAATTCAATTATCAACAAAAATTAATTATTAATAAAATATCTCAAGATTTGAAACAGTATAGATGTTTATTAATAGGAGTGTATGGTATAATATCAGTAATATAGAATGCCACTCTAAGTTTACAATTAACTGACAATTCATGTTGGTGCATTTAACTATAATTTACATAAATATTTAATTTGAGTTAATAACATACTACCAATATCAAGGAAACATTGGTGTATTGTACTCATATTCATGAAAGCAATCAATTGTTCAGATAAGAAAAATTAATCTCATATTTCAAATAATGCATAAATGATTTTATCACTAACTAGCAGTATAGCCCGGCATTGCTCGGGTGTAATGAAAGCTTTAAAACTAATCCATGGTCCTGGAGCTCAGACTCTTTGGACCTTGGCATGAAAGACTGAAAAGCAATAGTTGTTTCTAGTTAAAGTGAAACCGTAGACCGAAAGAAAAATGAATGGATGTAAGTCAAATTTTGATTTCCTGGTATTGATATCAAATAAGTTTTTTTTGTCGTAAACTGAATTATTGAAGGTTAAATAAGTCCTCTGAGTAAATGGTATCATGGCTGAGACTAAGAACTACAATTATACCCACAAACCCGAAGCAAAACCTAAAATAAAAGGGCTGAAAAAAAATACATACAGGTAGATAAACAGACACACACACAAACATCTTGCCTTTTATATATATATATTATCGAATTTCTGCACTATTGTAAGAACTGCAACATTGAAACTTCTGAATATCGTTTCTTATGTCTTTGTCTATGAGTGTAACAAATTTGATTCAAATCGGACCACTCCTTCTATAACCCGATTTTTTCAATTATCGATTTTTGATATTTATCAAGCGTACCTTGACACAAAACCTAGCTAAGAACACTCGCAGACACTTATAGTACAACCATGTAAATTTTCAAATAAGTTTAGATTTAGATATATTTCTCTAAAGAATATTAGATATAATGGTATTTTTCAACATTTTTATTTTACATTTAAGAATGTATTTAATAAAGGAAAATTTACATATATTGAATTATTAATATGCAACACATAATTACTTATTTCTCAGAAATTTCACTGATTTCTTACACTTTTCAACACTTAGTATTCCATACAATGAAAAATTCAGATATTCAGAAATATTTGAAATACAAGTAGTAATACTGCATGGACAAATGGAAATGATAATAAAATTCTGAAATTGGTTGCTAACCCAAAATTTATTTGTATTAATACATTTTCATCTACAAAATTATTTCTATTAAAATATGCACAGTTTTCCGAAGCCAATAAACATATGCAGACAAAAGGAAAGTTCTAGTTGTTACTCAACAAGAGGCAAGGGCAAAATACTGCTGTTCAAAAGCACTTATCATTTGCAAAATGATAGATGTTCATTATTACTATAAGTATATGATGATAATTTAATGTAGATTTTATTCTTTATGTAAATGTTTTTAATGCACATAAATAAATTTAATGCTTAGTTTTTTAAAATTTGAAATTAAAAGTATAAATATTTATGCATTCATTATTTAACTTTGAAGTTGTAATTTCTGATATGTAAAATGATTTGGAAAAATAAAAATTGTCATTTTGTTTATAATTGTTATTTGCTTAAATGAACAATATGGTGCTGATTTTCTTTCCAACATTAAATTGAAGAGTAGAGATTGATAAAATACCAACCAATCAGATTGTGTTGTATTTTATGACAAAATGTTTCTCTAACCTACATTTGTTTTCAACTCATTTTCAGTTTGTGCTGCCAGCACAAAATATTTGATGAAAGATAGGATGAAGACCCATACACAGTATTTCATTGATTTTTCTTTTTTCTTTTTTTTAAGCATAGGTCCTATCTGATTTACATTTTGTTATTTTGCCAAGAACCAAGTTTCATTCATTCTGCCTAATAGATCTCCTATCCTCACACTTTGAATTAATAAATAATCTATCAATATTTTCTCATCATGTGGCTTTTATATACATGCACCTATATCAGTGTTCTATGTTTGTAAATACCAATAGATTTGGCTTTTAAGCTTTATGGCTTAGTAACCAACTTCATCAATCAGTAATGCATTCAAAACAAATGGCTGATCTTCTGTATTCTCCATATTCCCCCACCTAACATTTCCACACATACTTTGTTCCACTCATTTCTATAACTCTACCTTTATTCTTTCAGTTTTTATGCAACATGACACTTCATAATGCTATATTTCCTTTGAAGATAATATATTTATCCAATTAGATTGAAAAAATAATTTATTTTATTCTTGATGCATTATTTTCTTCTTTGTATTTTATTATTGTTTCTTTTTAACATGTCAAGTGGCAGCTTTTAACTTTGCATCATTCTGTTATGTCTTATATTGACTGAAAAATTTCACAGCTCTTGATGTTTTTTGTCAAGTTTTTCTTTTCATGTATTATTGTTGGAAGATAATCTGCTCTTGGAATGTCAAGGCTTTTTAAGTAAATTACTATAAGTTCTTACCAGACATTTGGTATAATGAAGTTTATTAAACTAGAAAAATGTGCATTTCCCTTTGTTACATCAGGATTTAAGTAATTTTGTTTCTAGTGGTTAAAATGTTTTTTGAATGGTATTAATCAGAAAAATTGGAAAAAAAACAACGATTGTATATTTTGTTCTTTGGAAATTTGTGTGAATTAACTGACCTCATTCATGGATAGACCAAGTCGAATTAGTATTCACTTGTGTCATTGGGATTCTCTTGATAAAACTTGCAAATATGGTAAGTCCATTTCATTCCACTTATTGAAAATTACTAAAGCAGCATGAACATTTCAATATTTATTTTAGAAAAAGTTTTACAAATATTAGCATATTTATTGTTTTTAATGATTTTTTTTTATATTTTTGGAAATTATGTAAATAAAATTTGTAGATTATGAGCTGGTAAAATTTTAATTTCCTCTTATAAAAAATATCGCATTATTTCCTGTTATATTTAAGATACTAAAATTCTATTTAGTTTTGTTTCATTTTTCTAATATGCTACTTGCCATTTTTATTATATTTCTTATTTTGACATGGGATTTCTAAAAAGAAAATACAAAACAAAAATACATATTTGCCAAAAATCAAGCATAAGTATTTTATAGAGATTCAAAGATTATTTTATGGTAATTAACCTATTCTAAATGTAATATAAATTATATTAACTATTGAAAACATCTGGATTTTTTTATTATATGAAATCTCAAAACTTGTTAATTTTCTTTGAAATAAACAATATAATAATTCAGTATTTTATTTTGTTGAAAATAATCTTATCCTTGTAATCTATTATGAAAATATTAGTATTAGGTGATATGAGAAGAGCTATTTTTATTTTTTAATGTAAGCTGTAAATTGCAGTGTATTTATTTATTGTTAATTACTTAAAATGAATACCAAATATGAAAGGTTATTTAATAAGTTTGACAGAAAGCTATGCTAGTGAGACACTCAAAGAGGATTGAATTTATTATGCCAGTAAATTGATCTGTGAGAGTAGCTTTCAAGCCATCACCCTATTGTAGGTACTGTATACTAAATATATAAGAATTGAAAATAATCTCATTCTTTCATAAAAATCAACAGATAAAATAACTTGTACTTATTTCTATTCTGATTATAAATGAGTTTAAAATAATGAGCAGTGCATTATGTGTTTGTTGTTGGCCTCATGGAAAGTAATTCAATTTGACCAGTTGTTTGTATTAAGGCATAGTTGAACCTCCAATAGAACAGGAATTGGTAATATTAATAATCCTTATTCTATATTGATAAGAAGTATTATCGGCTTAAAATATTTTAATGAAAGAATAGCAGAAAGTGCTAGAAGTACTAAAAGTAATTGAATTATAGTGTGTAATGGGTATGAGATCTGGTTGGTTAATTGTAAAATCAACAATTTCATTCAAAACCATTACATGTATGTTAATGATGCATGAAAAGATTAACAATAAATTTTTAGCATTTATAATTGATATACATTTTTCTCCACCAATATTTTGAAACTTATCTATTATATTCAGCTGGCTTCTTTGATTGTCTTTGGCTTCAAAAATTTTATCTATATTTGATTTGAGCAAAATGTTTTAAGGCAATATTTAAAGAATCTTAAAATTAAAACTAAAAGAATTCTCTGTTCTACCTTGTCTACTTATCAAAATCTTCAATGTTGGGGAATTGTATTTGTGTTTTCTTTTCTAATAAGGAGTTTTTTTAAGCTGTTTTATAATTATTATTTCTAAAATCTGATCAAATGACTAAACATCAAATTTTTCTTGTTGAAACTTAGAACTTAGTGGCCAAATAAAAATAATTTAGATAAAAATAATAATATTTAGATATTTTTTTAATTATCCATTATATGATTTGAATTTAGTTAGCCAGCTATGTTTGAAGTTATCTCTGTCCTAAAGAGTTTATATTACATTTATTACTAGTTGTTTATATAACTTATGATATCAAGATTAGGATTTATTAAATAAAATACATCAAATTTTTCATGCACTCTAATTATTACAATTATTGCCTATACAATGAAACAATGTATATAAAAACATAAATAGGAGATTAGAAGATACCCCAATTTGTATAGTACATTTAGAGTATGAATAGATATAGTAAATATAATACGAATTAAAACAGCTGATCCCTTATCTATCATACACAAGAAAACCTATACAAATCATAAAGGGTATATTTTGCCCCTTTCACCTCACAGAAGAATTTGTACAATTAATATATTGGTGCAAAATGAATATATTAATAAACTTCAAGTAGATTAAAACTGGTTAATCAATTTTTGCATTAATCATAGTCTCTTAGAAAGTTTAAATTTGGTTTCCACTGATGACAATAAAATGGTCTCCATCTTAACAAGGTTATGTGCATGCTTCAGATCAATTTGTAATTGATTATAAAAGGTCGATACGTTATGAGAAAATAACTTTGATTTTATAAATTGAACATTGATTTGTGAATGTTATTTCTTTAAAAAGAAATAAAATTCACAATTCAATTTTAAAGGTGACTGTTTTAATTAAATGTTATTTTTACACAATATACCCCAAAATGGGTGGTATATTTTAACAACTTTAGATAATTTTAAAAATCAATTGTAAAAATTTATATATTTTCAGTATAACTAATTTTCTATTATTTATATATTTTATTACCAAAATATAGAAAGGAGTGAAGAAAACTGAAATGCTTATTTTTCATTTGAAAATGTATATAATAATTTTAAAATGTTAATGCTTAATGATTACATGTCCAATCAAAACAGTCCATGAAATGAATTTGCTATTGTAAAAGTAGTGCTTAAAAGTAAATTTGATTAATCACTGAATTTTATTGACAAAAATATTTTAGTTTCTTTATTCAACTTGTAGTTTATACATTAAAAATCAGAATAAATATTTGAAGTGGTCACAAATTAAAGCAAATATAGCTTAAAAATAGGGTTATTATATGCATAATATTACAATTAAATTTTATCCTGACATTATTTTTTTTATTTATATTTGAAAATCACATTTAGATCAAAAAAATCAATTTGTCATTGTTGTAAAATATTACATGTAAAATTGTCATTAACTTTCTGGTTGAAATATTTTAAAAAATAAATGAAGTATGGTTCCCAATGTGGGATTAGACTGAACTGTAATCAACTGAGCATGATAATCAAAATATAAAATTTATACTTGTTGTCTTTTTTGTTTGTTTGTTTTTTTTTTACATTATAATGATAATGTTTGATCTGTAGAATTTGTCTACAAAATATGCTTTCAGATTAACTGTATGCAAATCAAATTTCTGTAAATGGTCCCAGCTAATAATTTCACTGTTATTTTTTTCATAAAGGTAATGAAAATTATTATTCCAGAATATATGTTAATATTCTGATTCTGTACTTTGTATTAATGTGTTTTTTATATTTTTTAATGTATATTATCACATCTATGAGGCAGTGATTAACATGCAGTAATAAAATATCATAGACTCCTGAATAACATTTGATATTCCAGCAGGGATTCTAAATAGGAATATGCAGGAAAAGTTTTTAATATTATTCTAAAAAAATAATAGAATATATAAAAGTTTGAAGAGTAAATATTTTACATTTGATTATTATTAGTTGCATTAAAAATTAAAAAGAATTTACTTCACACATTTAATTATTGGCTAACAAAATTAAAACTTACCCATTCAGTAATTTTCTTTTAGTGAGAAGGCTAATAATTTGCTGTAGATTCTTTTCATATAAAATAATGAATTAATTTTATTAATCTAATAACTAAAATAAGTTTTGATTTTGTTTTCAAAAGTTTCTACACAGATTTTAGTTTAAAAATCTATAAAGAAAATTTTTGGTTTATATTTTGTTAGGTTGATAAGCAAGTTATCAAAATTAATTATTAACTTCTCTCATGTATATTCTTGCATTGAGTATACTTACACTAAGTAAAGTGGTTGTCAAATGAAGTTAAACTAACAATACAACTATAAATTTCACATTTATTGTGAAGAATTTAATGAATCATTTTTATCTTTAATTTGATTTTGCAGTGTTCTGTTTTTCTATTCAAAATCCCTTACCTGTAGGTTACAAAATATTTGCTATTAACAAATCATTTATTGGTATGTTTAATATTAAGATTGTTGATTTTTTTTTCCTAACAATGGAAAAAAAAAAAAAAATTATTTTTGAAATTGAAGAAAAAATTTTTTTTCACAATTATCGAGCCATTCTTTTTAAATTATGTTCCCTTAGGCACTGAGGTTAGTAATGAGTAAGCTACTATTATAATAGATATATTCAACAATCTATTTAGACTTAGATATGTTAATAAAAATAGTGAATCATTAACAAGTGGACTACAATAGTAGAACTTACCCTGTACTTGCAAATCCATAATACAAGAATAACATTAAAATCAGCTTCAATCAAAAGAAAGCTCATATGATCTGAATGAAGATATTGGAATGATGAGTGCATATCATTTAATCTAGACACAAACAAAAATATACTCAGTTTTCTGGTTGTTCTTTCATAACATCTATTTCACTACAAATAAGGAATCCTAAACACAAAATTCTCTTACATTCAATAAATTTTCTTTTATCAAGTCTCATGAAATTCTTTTTACATGACCTTTTAGCAGCAAACATAGTTCCTAGATTAAATAAATTATCAGTTCACTTTATAACTTGTCTTTCTGTTCAGAACAAACTTAGTTATTAATAATTCAATCAAATGCTAATCAATTTTACTTCTCAGTTTGCATGCAGTTCTTTTCTTTTATTATCAAAAAAACTACTTTCTTCTCAGTTGACTGCATTTTTCATCTACATGAAGGATTTTTTATGACTATTTATTAATCTTTAACTACTTAAACAGTTTTCTCAAGAAGGGATCTTTATATCAATCTTTATGCTTTTATTTGATTGTCTGCTAACAAAGGAATTTTGTACTTATCTGAAATTTGTTTTCTTTTAATTTTTTTTTTTGTAATACTATGTGTATTTCATAAATACATAGTAAATTTACCATAGATTGTCACTTTTTGTTCTAAATGAGTTGATATTCATACTGCTTGGATTATGAGAGCTTTTCATTAAATTGTTAACTAATTGAATTTCTCTGTCATAATTTATATATAACAGTGTAATTGTAAGAAAGAATCTTTTTTTAAACCCATTATGGTTTGAATTTTCTACAAGTTAAAGTTTTCTCTACATTACCTGCTTCAAACATTAATCTCCACTTCAGTGTAAAAAACATTATTTTATCACTGTGAGATAATTCTGTCAATTTGAACTATGTTTAGGTATACCAAAAAGCCATAAGACAGGTGAATTGTGTAGGATCCTCTTTCGTCTGGCAAACTAATAACTTGATATTAATGACATAAATGGTCCAAATACTTCTGAAGAGATGTTAAGCTATATAATCTTGATAGCTGTCTACAGTTCCATAATATTTGTAGATTAATGGCATTGCATGCAAATAAGTGTGATTTGAGCCACAGATAATTTTACCACAGACAATGTTAGCCAGATACACTCCTGATCAAAAATTTAAGATCACTTAAAAATCTTTAAAAAGAAATTTTTTTTTACGGATAGATTTTAAACTCCTCCCACTTAAGGTTACCAATACTACAATCTAAAAGGTTATGAAAACAAAAAGCTATATTCCAAACATTTTATTTAGAAATTTATATTTTTATAAAATGAGGCAATTTACACATGATCAAAATTATAAGACCAGGGGTATAAATTGTTAGATCTATGGTAATTCCAATGTTTTTAGTTCAGTTAGAAATTAGCAATCACTGTGTAAAGGTGTTACCATGCCTAAAGCAAGCAAACTTACCGAAGTTGAGCATTCTCGAATTCTAGAATTCCATAAACAAGGTTTGTCACAGCAGGCGATCGCAGCTAAGAGAAATCGCAGTAAAACTGTGATTTGCAACTTTCTAAAGAACAGTGAGAATTATGGAAAAGCAAAATCCTCTGGTAGGCCCCAAAAAATTTCTCCTGCATTGAATAAGAGAACAAGATGGGTTGTTATGAAAGAGGCGGGACTTTCTTCTAGTCAAATTAAGGCAGTCACAGATGCTGATTGCAGTCCCGTAACCATCAGATGACACTTAAGACAAAAAGGCATGGTAAATAAAAAGTGTAAACAAATTCCTCGGCTACTTCCATGTCACAAGGTGGACTGCTTAAAGTTTGGTCATGAATACCAAACATGGGACGTTGAGAAGTGGAAGAAAGTCCTGTTTTCTGATGAGAAAAAATTCAATCTCGATGGTCCTGATGGCTTCCAATGATATTGGTATAACAAAAACATGCCTCCTGAAATTTTCTCTGCACGTCATAGTGGTGGAGGATCCCTAATGGTATGGGGTACCTTTTCTTACAGAGGAACGATGGAGCTCCAGGTGATACAGGGTCATCAGAGAGCGGCTGGTTGTGTTAACATGCTACAAAAAGCATCTTTGATGATGGAGGGCCATCGTTTGTGTGGGGATGGATGGTTATTCCAACAGGATAATGCTGCAATCCATGCTGCAAGACGGACCTTGACCTTTCTACAAGAAAATGGGGTCCATCTCTTGGGACATCCTGCATGCTCACCGGACTTGAACCCAATTAAAAATGTTTGGGGATGGATGACAAGAAATGTTTATCAAAATGCAAACAATATTCAACAAAAAATGAACTTCGTGAAGCCATCTTCAGAAGCTGGAGCAACATCCCCCGCATCTTAATGGAAATGCTTATTTCTAGCATGCCTGACAGAATTTTTGAAGTCATCAAAAGCAGTGGAGGTAGACTCCATTATTAAATTTGGTTGTTGAATGTTTTCATAAACTTTTTGTACAATTTCGTAGAATTTTTGTCTCTGGTTTTATAATTTTGATCATGTATAAATCGCTTCATTTTATAAAAATGTAAATTTCTAAATAAAATGTTTGGAATATAGCTTTTTGTTTCCATAACCTTTTAGATTGTAGTATTGGTAACCTTAAGTGGGAGGAGGTTAAAATCTATCTGTAAAAAATAATTTCTTTTTAAAGATTTTGAAGTGGTCTTAAATTTTTGATCAGGAGTGTATGTCTGGTTAGGATCATTAATGACTTGTGTTCAGCCACTGTGCTATTTAAAGTAGAGACCTTCCATTAGGTATACCTGGTATGTGACACCATAAATAAAGGGATGCCAAATGTCCTCACAATTTCAAAAATGGAATATCTCATCTGTCTAGCACCTACTATCAAAAATCCTGTTCTCTTCATACTCTGATAATTCACATTGCTTTGCTATAAACAGCCTAGCCAATGTTTATACACTCATCTGATGTCACAGTGAAATTGATATAAATCTGGACATTTCCATTGTGTCAAGGCATGGTGACACCACCTACCATTATCTTTAGATATTGTTATCACATAAATGTTAATATGTTAGTTTTCCTGAAAATATATCTGCTTAATTCATACTGAGGCAAATTTTGCTATTTATATCTCAAAATTTTAAACCCACTTTTACCTTTTTGATAATTAGTTTATAATTATATAGTTGATAACTCAATTATTATTCAGGAAATATATTTTTTATTGTTCATTGAAGTCTTTAAAGCAGAAAATAATGAAAAAATATAGTAAACTATTGAAAATAGTGAGAAACTTGATCAATAAAATAATTATGGTTTAAAATGTATGCACTCATGTAAACATGTAATAGTTAAAGAAACTACACTTAGAATTATAAAAAAGAAACCACTTCCAATTAGGATAGCAATACCACCACTACTACTATAGCGATTATAGTGTGTATCAGTTAAGTGATAAGAAGTAAATGCCTTTTTAGTGGAATTTACAACTGTTTAATTTTTTTAACACTGCCAAATGAAGGCAAGGAATGGCAAGAAATCAAATTCTAAACTGAACAAACAAGGAATTTTATTTTGTCTGGTGTATCTGTGAACAGCAAATTTACTCCCAAAGGTTTTGTTAAAACAACCTACTTGAGATCAGTTTTTAGTTTTCATGAAGCAATATTACTTGAGAAGCTAGTTGAATCAAAGTTAATGTGTTTACTGAACTGAAAATTTAAATAAATAAATGCCCAGAAGAGAATTATTGAATTTACCATAGAAACAGTTGATGCCATTATCAAAAAATTAAAAGCAGGTATAGTTAATCATTTAATATTACTTTCACTGATGAAAATACTAATTTTTCTGCAGTAATAATATGTAGCTGCTTTTGATTTGTATCTCTTGGTAGATTTACTTCACATTTATCTTTTTTTACCTGTAACCTTGCTTTTGATAGCCAAAGGAAAAAATTCCTCACCTAGAATTTCTGCTTTTGTCACACATATCTCACTAGGTCTGCATTGCAAATGTTTTCTCTTCATCTTTCTATTGCTACTGTTTAATGAAGTAAGGATGTTCAAAATAACTCTATATATTTTTAATTTCTGTGTTTCTTTTACACTGCTTCTTGCTTTTAATGCTTGCCTTAAATCTTCAAAGAATCTATTATCATCGACTCTCTGGGTTGTCCCTTAAAAAGATGCATTAAATGACTCTTTACATACCTGTCTTTTCAGATCTAAACTTATTTATAAATGGAACTTTGTCTCTCTGTGTGTGTGTGTGTGTGTGTTACCTATAGACTCCGAAACAGCTGAACCGATTTTCTTGAAAATTGACACAGTTGTACTATAAGTGTCTGCGAGTGTTCTTAGCTAGGTTTTGTGTTGAGGTACCCCCGATAAATATCGAAAATTGATAATCGAAAAAATCGGGTTATAGAAGGAGTGGTCTGATTTTAATCAAATTTGATACACTCATAGACAAAGACATAAGAAACAATATTCAGAAGTTTCAAGGTTGCAATTCTTACAATAGTGCAGAAAATCGATAATATATATATAAACGGCAAGATGTTTGTGTGTGTGTCTGTTTATCTGCCTGTATGTCTGTATTTTTTTCAGCCCTTTTATTTTAGTTTTTGCTTCAGGTTTGGCTCTAAGTAGGTATAATTTTAGTTCTTAGTCTCAGCCATGATACCATTTACTCAGAGGACTTATTTAGCCTTCAATAATTCAGTTTACGACAAAAGAAACTGATTTGATATCGATACCAGGAAATCAAAATTTGACTTACATCCATTCATTTTTCTTTCAGTCTATGGTTTCATTTTAACTGGAAACAACTATTGCTTTTTAGTCTTTCGTGCCAACGTCCAAAGAGGACCATGGATTAGTTTTAAATCCTAATTTTCCATCTATTTTTTTTTTTTATCTGGAAAGATTGGGCAATGTAAAAGAAACATATTTTCTTGGCAGAATGTTTATTATTACTTGGTGAGTCACCATTAAGAAGTTGGTCTCTGTTCTGTGACTGATGCAGAAAAACTCTAAAAGTTATTGTGTAATTACCATTCCATCAGACAGCGACTATGCTGAGAGATATTCATGCCTAATTGTCAGTTTAAATTAACTTTTTATTCTTGCCTCATTCCAAGCTATCATTTCCAAAAAGTATGCTGGGTGTTAAGAGTCTAACACCCAGCATACTACAAGTGTTTGTTGATATTTTTTCTTCCTCACTACTTGGTAAGATGGGATTGATATAAGCAATTGTGACTTCTAAGTCATCACTAGCTATTATTTTTATATTTGGCTTTTTCAAGAGCCATGTAAAGATTATATATTTTGTAAAGATCATATCAGTTACTTAAATCAAATAATACTATGAAATATAACAAGTGATGATAAATATTGAATGAATTACTGTACAGCTCTTTGAGATTTACTAAGCAATCTAATATTTGGCAGTAGAAAAAGACAAGCAGTTTCTTAAATTTTGTTAGTATCACCACTTTCGATGACAATTTAAAATTAGTAGTGTATATGTTCCAATCTTTTATCATTTGTTGGAGTCTATTACTAGATTTAGTTACAAATAGGATTGCATGAATTCCACAGTTATGTTGTTTCTGCTAAAGAAGTCTGTAAGACTTTAAACATTTAATTCTACAAAATTCTGTTATGGTCTCTTTGATAATCTTATTGTCTATTTAGAATGGTTGAAGCTCTGTTTTCTATCATCAATTTTTAACCAATCTAGTCATTTAGCTTTTAATTTTCTTCCATTAATTATTCATAATATATACTATTTTTCTACTGTTAAAATATAATCTTTTATTTATTTCTCTAAGTAATTGATATTCTATAAAATTTTTCTTACATCCAGTGTACTTTCTCTAACTCTACATGATTTATATCTCCTGGTTCTTGTAATTATTTTATTTACCTTCTTTATTTTAAATTCCGACCCTTTTCCTACCAGTATAATAATCATATAATAATTGTGCTTGTCCCTCTTTTCATTAGTTCACACAACTGTTTCGCCCTACCAATACCTCATAAATAATGGACTATTTCATTTTGATCACATGGAAGACAAGATATATCAGAGATGCTACTTAGTTTCAGTGAAAAAAAAATAATAAAGATGAAATAAACAAAGAAGTATTTAACATTGGTTAATACCACATGAATAATGAACAACTGTATTTTGATCCATGAAAAAACAAAAGACATGAAAGACACTATTTGGTTTCAGTCAAAAAATGAAAGAAAGAAGATAGAAATGTTTAACCCCTATTTCAGTGAAATGTTAAAAGTTGTCAATTTCAAATCTTTTCATTTGTACTTTCTTACTTCTTAAAATAACAACAAGCATTCCTATTGTTAGTACATTTCGGAGTTATCTTCCATAGATACTCACGTGACATTTATGGGTTGTTAATCCCATATAAAAACCAGGGAAGAGACAATTCTCCCTCTTCCTCTAAGCTATCACTGGGCTGTAATGTAATTTGTATTCCCAAAGCAAAATGCTCAGTTTTGTCTTATGTTTTGGGATAATTGTATTCACTTTTATTCAACTGTATTCCGTGTCATGTTGTTTGTACATAAAGGTTCTATTCCTGAGTCTATCTTCATTTAAAGATAAAACCTGTAACCTTCCATGCTTCTTCCTTATTTCTTAAGGATTTACATTGTAAATCCGCTATGTGTGTGATACCTCTTCAATAAAAAGACTATATGAAAACTTTTTATCATAATATCAACTAATTTAATAAAAGGTTTAAATTGTTTCACACAAGTTAATTCATGACCACTGACATGAAATATAGTGGCTGACTTCAACCATATGGGGACATTGAATTTAAATTAATTCCTTCCCAGCGACATTCACCTGAGGGATTATCAGTTGTTGAACACAAATATATATAAAAATAAGACACAGTTGCTCCATTTTTTTTTTAAAGCTGCCGATAACTTTTAGGATTTTTATTCTAATTACATGTGTATTTTTTCATGTAATGGTATATTATTTAATGGCATTAAATGATATACCACCTAATTATATAAGGTCAACCCCACTCTGTATGTCACATAGATAGAGAAGAGATGTAGTGTGAAACGCAAGGTATACCTTCTCAAAAACAGAAATTCAAGGTATCAATAGCTAAATTGTCACAAGAAGATATTGTGGAAGTGACAGACATAATTATTTCCCCATCCACAGAAAAACTGTTCAGTTGGTTAAAAGAACTCATAACACGCATCTTCACTTCACAGCAAAGAAAACTGTCATAATTGTTAGATGAAGAGACACAATTTCTTCACTAACTACATCTTCTGGCCGGCAACAAAAAAGATAATGCCATTGTAAGACATATATTCTTACAAAGCCTACCAGCAGAGTATCGACCTGTACTAGCAACTGTAGGAGAAAATGAACCCATAAAAAGTTGGCAGCTGTTGCTGAGAATATAGCAGATATGACAGCAACTAACACTATACTGTGGATTAAGTTAATAGAGGGACAACGGAGACTAGATGAGCTATCCTTTATAAAATATCCTCTTCAATAAAAATCCTATATGAAAATTTTATATCATATATCAACAAATTTAATAAAAAGTTTAAATTGTTTCACACACGTTATTTCATATAGTTTTATAAAAATGAAGTAGGAGACAGACATTTAAATGTTTCTTTTCCATGTTATTGTTTAGATATATTAAGAGTTGTATTTATTTGGGAGACTAAAATATAAGCCTTACCAGCAAAAATAGAACTTATTAGTTGTTACTTATCTATCCATAATCTCTCTCACTCGTTTTCTCTCTCTCTCTCTCACGCACACACACAAACACACATACATGACTGCTGTCAAAATGTACATTAATTCAAAATTTGGTTCTTTGTTTTTAGGAGAGACTGAGCCTAGTATATTGGTCAGGGTTATAACATGTGTAACTAGCCTACTCTACCTTGTTTGTATTAAGTACCTTCTCTTTGGAACTACATAAGAATTTGTCTTCAACTCTCTGTTAATGACAGTTTTTCCACTCTGATATATTCAGTTTTATCTATGATAATTGCTTATGTTACTAGTATACTCATTAAAAGCTTTCACACTCAAACTTTGCAAGCAGGCTGCAGTACTCTATACTACTATTTTCTTAATACTCTTCCTCATAGACAATCCCAGGCAACTGCTCACATTTCCTCTATATAAAAAACCTTTTTGACAGCCAACTTTGCTTCAACCAACATAAAACTTAATCATTACTTATTACTGGCAAATGTGTGGGTGTTCTTTTTTTCTTGCCTATTTAGAAAAGATGTCTTCTTCTACTTTATGCACCATGAACCAGGATTCTCTACAAAATTTTGATATTTCGATAGGTGAGCCATTTTTGCTTGATATCTTTGTAAATTTTTAAAACTTGAAAGCTTTCTTGAATATAATTTCACTTAAAAGTAATTGAAGATGATTTATGTAATAATAAAACATCAAGGTATTTTTTTAATTTGTTCATGATTTTTTTAAGAAGTTTACCACTTGTTTGTGTATAGCATACATTTTCATATTGATATTTATTTAATCTTTCTAATATACATCTTAATATATCCATATGTTTACTGCCAATATTTCCTTAAAAAGTATTGATGCCATATTTCTCTCATTTCAGCATTACTTTAAAAACTAAAATCAGCCAATTTTTTATTCATTTTTATGTGGATTAGATTAAGGTTGGTGAAATTGTAAGTAATCTATTTTGCATTATTATATAAAGTGTTAATTTCATTAGCAGTGTATATCATAACTAGTAACCTATTTGTCATACTGTAAGATTGTTCACTATAAAAATTAAAATTTAACAGTATAATATTAAATTATATAAGCATTTGTATATATAAAAACTAGATAAATGTGTTTTATAACTTCATTTTTATACTTTCATATATGTTTTCAGTTCATATAAATAGCCTTACATTTACAGTCTCCAGTGACAATGGTTTAAGTTTTGCTATAAATTTAAACAGTAAAAACAAGATTAAGTTAATGAGAATATTAAATAGTTTATCATATTGGAGTAGATAGATCTAGCTATCACCTGGTTCACATTCCACCCACGTCTATTGAACAGGTTAAGATGCTCATCCCTTGTTCCCGTTTAGGATGTGGTTTCTGGCTTTCTCTTTTTCAATCTTCTCACTTTGTTTTTTTGTTTTTCAATTGGAGTAGATAGATCTATCTATCACCGGTTCACACTCCACTCACATCTATTGAACAGGTTAAGAGGCTCATCCCTTGTTCCCTGTTTAGGGTGTGGTTTCTGGCTTTTTCTTTTCCAATTTTTTCACTATTACATACCCCCTGCACATCAGTGGCATTACCGCCTTGCTCGGGGTGATACGATAAAAAAAAAAAAATGAAATATAGTCAGTTAGTTGTGTTTGTTTCTTGCCTGCATTAATAAATTGCCTATAATCAAAAGTAAAATACATGCTGTAATCTAAGTGAAATCTTGTATAACTAATATTTATAAATCTATGTCCTCAACATCTGAGAAATGTAGGAAATTTTTTTTTATAAAATAGCAGACCAAAAATGTATAACAGAGAAATGTATAAATGTATTAACATAGAAATACACAAACTAATAGATGCATTAAATTAGTTACACTCATTAACATTTTACAATATCATTGAAGAGCATTAAATTGTACATTTTTATTCAATATCAAGAAAAAATTAACCATGAAATTGTTTTTGAAAATAAAAACAATTCTCATCATAGTAGCAGTAATAATAGTTCACTTAATGATCTTAAATTGTTTGAATTTCTTAGCTAAAACATTTTCATTAGTAATTTTTTTACTAGTTTTTGTTTCCTCTTATTGTTGTCATCTTTGCATCTACTAGCAATAATAATTATAATTTTAAATCATCCTTATTTCTTAGATAAAGAAATCGTTTTTAGCTGTTCTTCATTTTGCTTTTTTATTACAATACTCAGCTCATTTGACATTTATGATCATTAAACTAGTAGTGTATATGTGAATTAATGTATTAGCTTCCACCAAAATTTGAACTCATATCCTATATATTTGGAGTCTGAAGACTGCACCTTACTAATTAGGCTATGAAAACTAGCCAGCTTTCAAATCCAAATTTATATATGATGTCATTATCTTATTTTTACTCCATATTCTTTATTTAAATCTAATAAGAATAGAGTTAATAGTTTTAAATTGGCCAAATGGTAAATATTCTCCAAAAGATAAGAGATGTGAGTTCAAAGTTAATTGACAGTTACTTCTTTATTTCAAATTTCCAATCTATGCTGTTTATTTAGCAGTTGTAGAATGTTGAAAAATTTGAGCATTATAGAAAAGCAACAAGAAAATTAAAAGAAAAAATAAGTTGATAAAAAGAAATGTTAGATTTAAATTAAAAATATTCTTAAATATTGTATTTCTAATGCACAACAGTTCATTTTGCATGAAAAGTAAGATTAATTTATACTTTAATATCAACAGCAAAACAATTATTTATTATTGAATTTTATACAAGTTTAAAATTTGTTTAGAATCTAACTAGCAATTTGCTTATATTATTGTTTAGAATCTAACTAGCATTTTAATATATATATATATATATATATATATATATATATATATATATGCGAATGAATTCGATAGATTTTATCATACCCTAACAGGCAGCATGTCTGCAAACTTGGAGTCAGTTCAAAGATAAGTCTTTTGAACTTTGAAAAAAAAATTTTTTTTTCTAAATCATTTCATCCCCAAGTAAGGCAATAAAACCACTAAAATGCAAGGGCCTTGTTGAGTGTGAAAGAATATGAGAAAAAAAAATTATTACAGAAAGAGAACAAGAAAAGAATAGAAATTAAAAAAACAAAATATAATGATTGACATTACATTTAAATTTTTGAAGATCAAAGTTGGTTAGAAAGCAAGAGAGTGGAAGATAGTTCCACAAGTGAGAAGTGCAAGAAAAGAAACTGTTAACATAGTACTTATGGTTATATCTAGCTATTTCAACTGTAAAATGATGAGACCTAGCTGCCAATCTAGTACTGTGCTTAAATTCATAAAGTCAAGGTAACAAAGAGGAAAGCTCATCAGAATAATTAACATGAAAATATTTATAGAAAAGGTGCAGGGATGCTACATGCAGTGGTTAGAAAGTAACTAAAGCCAATAATATATATATATATATATATATATATATATCCCACCAATTAGCAGAAACAAGTAATTTTATTTATATTTGAGTGTTCAAAATTTTAAAACTTTCTGTTATATAATTATAGCAATGTATGAGAGTTTTAGAATTTTAGATGTCAAGAGTTGATTAAAATCTTCAATAAACTCTTGAAATTTATAATGAGATTTATAGACTAAATAAACTGATTTTTTTCCTAAGTAAGACATTTAAGAAAATGAACATATATGGTTTGTAGGTTTACACACTGTAAAAGTAATAGCAATCAAGAATAGGCCACATTCATAGAAGATTATTTAATGACATACTTTTACTCATTGTTATTTATTCATTTTTACTTTAAACAATGACTACTATATAATTTGCTTGTAAACTCATGTCTTGCAAGCTATTGATACTGAATTTGGTTGTGACTATTGGTTAAAAATGTGGCTTTGTAGGTATGTGAATATACCAATATTTCATTTTATATGTGCAAATATGTAAAATGTAAGATAAGTGGCTGACTTCACTTTATTAAGTTATCATACCATGCATCTTTCTTAAATAGACAATGTATCTTTACCCTGACATTGATACAAGACTATTTTCTTGCAATTAATCTCAAGTTCCCAAGATTCTTTCTTTGTCTGAAAACCAGATGCCCCTGATATTGGCAAGTAGCCCAAAACCCAGAATTTGATCCTTCATATAATTCAACATATTCAGCTGAATAGTATGAAATGTAAACAACTAAATTTAGGTTGGCTTATTCTGAGAAATCATTAATCATGTCAACCCCAAACAAAGCAAGCTGGAGGGGGATTGGGTGAATTTTAGTAATACTGGATTACTCAATCCTGTTAAGTTAAACCAGTGCTCAATCCTTTAAGTGTTTTAATTAAGATTTTTAATTAATTCTTTCATCAACCTTGGTATCATATCACCCTTTTTCATGAATTTTTTCATTTATTTTTATTAATTTAATACTAAAAAGAGCACAAACAGGGACCTCATCTGATTAGTCTCAGTGAAATATTAAAGGAACAGGATAGAGAAATTAGAGATGCACAAAATTATACAACTACTTGCATTAAGTGTAGAAAATTCAATTTTTATCTTTTCACACTCCACCCATGTCTATTGAACAGGTTAAGAGGCTCATCCCTTGTTCCCTGTTTAGGATGTGGTTTCCGACTTTCTCTTTTCCAATCTTCTCACTTTTTTTTTTTTCCAATTGGAGTAGATAGATCTATCTATCACCCGGTTCACACTCCACCCATGTCTATTGAACAGGTTAAGAGGCTCATCCCTTGTTCCCTGTTTAGGATATGGTTTCCGGCTTTCTCTTTTCCGATCTTTTCACTATTACCTAGCCCCCTGCACATCAGTGGCATTACCGCCTTGCTCGGGGTGATACGATTAAAAAAAAAAAAATATACACAATAGCATTGCATTTGTTTTTAATGATAGAATGTTTATTTTTGAATAAATATAAATCTCAAATAAAGCAAATCAAGTAACTTATTTTATTTTTTTATGAAAAAGGTTAAAAATAAATATTTCAAAAATGGAAATTTCAATTTGTTGGATTTTCAAATATGCTATTAAAATATGTTTACATTTTTTATTTCCATTTCAAGTAGTGATCCAAATGCTAAGGACATTACTGTAATAGCTAGTCATAAGAAGTTATCTCCACTTACTGGGACTTTAACAAATGAAATAGAAATGAGGCAGGCATTTTAAACATGTATATATTTAATAAAAGTAAAGTCACACATGTTTTGCGATTACAGCCAGGTCTGAAGATATTACATGGTGTCAGAAGTGGAGAATCAGCATGGACCTTTTATAACCACCAACACAAATGTCCTAGACAGGCAACATCGAAGAAAATTTAAAAATCTATTAGATAGTGAAGCAGAACAAGAACCAGCTTTTCCCACTGAAAATTGGACTTCAGAGATGCAGTGAGACCTGGCAGGACAACTGCGATGATCTGTTTGGAAAGTACAACCACCACAGAAAATAAAATTATAAACAGAAAATTGAACTTACTTAGCTCAGATTAGAGTAGTTAAAAAAAAAACAAAAAAACTTAAAGGTGGAAATGTAATAGTTAGTCATAAGAAGTTATCTCCCCTAATTGGGACTCTTAACAAGCGAAAAAGAAACGAGGCTTCAGGCTATTTTTCATAACGGATAGCAGGCATTTTAAACCTGTATATAGTTCATAAAAGCATGTAGTTAAGGTCACACGTGTCTTATTCCTGATCACAGCCAAGTACCTTACTGGATCAATCTCTGATGTCTTAGGTGTCCTATATACTACTACAGATTTCAGCAAGACTATGTTGCCTTTAATTAACATTATATTTCTTGATTGTGTTATTTTCATTCCACACAACAAAGACATAAAAGTGGCAATGAGGATTTGAACTCACATGGAAAAAAGAAAACAAATTATTTTTCTCTCTTGCCTAATATAACAGTGGCAATGGAGAATTCAAATTCACACAAAAAAGAAAAAAAGTTTCTTCCTAGTTGTGCAAACATAATACACTGTGGAAGAACTGAAGTTAATTGTTCAGCAACAACAAGAATTCTAGCAGACACTATTACAACAAATGTAAGAACAGATAAAGGCAATCCTGGAAGGACAAGGAATACATCAAATTAATTTTTGCTGGACTCAGTTGCTAATTCATTTAATACATCCTAGAAGTAAATATGACATTCATATCATACCTTAGAAGACACAAGGCCATTTTCAGAGAAGAATGTCAAGATTAGCCAGATAAAAAAAAAGATTGTGCCCCGCTGAACATGAAAAATATCTTCATTTTATTTTGATGAATACTCCAGAAAAAGTGTCATTTAATGAAACTGTATTGTTATCAAAAGTTTTTTATGAAAAGAATTCACTTTTTTATACATGTTAGCAGTGCATGAACCTTAGTAAAGATGAAAATGAAGATTTTGTCATATATGTTGGTAAAATCAACCATGAGTGTGAGAAATTTAAACTAGATGAACTATTCCCAGAAAAATTTAAATGTCAAATCTTCACTAAAGGTTTAGCATTGAGTGTGAAAAGGTTTAACATCAAATGTGAAAATACTTAAAGTAAATTCTTACTAAATTTGAACAAGATTCAAAGTTAATGACACAGAATGTTGTGGAAGAGTGCCAAAAAATTGTCAGCTTAAAGCAATGATAGTGAAAATTAAACAAAATAGCACATCAGAAGTACAACTAGTCCAAAAAAAGACAGCACTGCCAAAAGAAAAATTCCGAAATAAAAATACTGCAAAACTTAATCCATGCTATGGCTGTGATATGCTTTATTCCAGAAAGGACTGGAAGTGTTTTAATTCTGGAAAAATAGCTCACAAAGGAAGCTGCTGTAAGTTGAAAAAAATATAGAAACTAACTTGCTGAAAGAACTGGAAAGTTCAAATAATAGAAAATTTGTGACAGTAAAAGTGCTATGGTGAGATTTCAATTGGACACTGGTAGCGACATTACAATTATTAATAGAATAGAATTGGCAAGCCTAACTTGCAAAAAAAACAAGAAATTAATTTTACTCGGGAAAATTATGTGTAACATCACTCTTGTAGATAAAACTAAAAATGCATATGTTTACATATTAAAAAATTATAAGTCGAATTTACTAAGCATCGATTGATTGTTCATCAGAGGAAAATATTACAGTTTAAGAAATACTGAGTAAGCTAAAAGATAAATTCCAGAATATTTTCTCAAAGAAGTTGGGAAAATGTACAAAGTCATAGGCATTTTTTAAAGTAAAAGAAAATTTGATGCCAGTTTTTAAGCCTAAAAGAAAGATACCCTTTACTGTGTCAAAGTCTATTAGCATCTGAACAAAAAATCGGTAAGGTTATTGAAAAAATAGATTACTCTGAATGGGCCATGTCAGCAGTTTATATCATAAAGAAAAATAACAAGATTTGTTTGTTTATGTAGAAATTCAACTGTGTTGAATGGCTACCCACTCCCACATATACCTCTACCAACTCCAGATGATATATTTACCAAATTAAATGGTGATAAATTTTTTCTAAAATTGACCTGACTGACACATGTCTTCATATTGAAGCAGATGAGGAATGTCAAAAGTATTTGATTATTCATAGACATAAAGGACTCTACAATTTTAAAAGATTATGTTTTGATGTAAAAGTAGTGCCAGATATTTTCCAGCAAATAATGGATACTGTGTTGGTTGGACAAGACAGTACTGTCACTTATATAGATGATATACTTATTAAGAGTACTACAAAAATACAGCACCTAAAATTGATTAAACAAGTATTTCAGAGTCTGCATGATTATGGCTTCAAAATCAGTGTGCAGAATGTCTATTCTTTATGGATAAAATTAAATACTTAGATCAGATAATTGATGAGAAAAGAAGCAGTTCAGATCTTACTAGAATATGTGCCATTAAAAATGTCTCCTCTGACAAATTTAGTTACCCTACAATCATTTCTTGGATTAGTAAATTATTATATTTATGTGCCAGATTTGTAAAAATCAGGAGCACCTCTGAATAATTTACTTATATAATAATTTAATTTCTATCATGTAAAAAATTGTAACACACAGATGGCTTGTCCAGATTGATATCAAAATGTAAAGAAGATTTTGAAGATACTGTCATTGCTTCACTAGAATTTGAAAGCAAAATTAAAAGCTTTGTGTGTAACACTATTAAAGAATTGCTGGTAACGATAGACAATATCAAAATTCATTCTAAAAATGTTATATTTATTAAAAATACTATGAATTACATTAAGTCAAAATGCAGTAAAACTAAATGTAACTCTAGTAACAATAATTGCAGCATTTTCTATTTAGGATGATTACTTTTTCCTGCAGAAAGAGTAGTAATTCTGTTATCATTCCAAACAAGGATTTTTAAACAGTTCTACATAAGATATCCAGGAATTGTGTGGATGAAGTTCCTGGTGAGAAGCTATATTTATTAGCCAAAGCTGGACAAAGATATTGAAAATAAAGTTAGAAACTGTAATGGTTGTAATTCAGCAGCAAAATAACAACCTATAAATTATCAGGCATAGCCAAACATTGATAAACTGTGGGTAAGGCTATATATGTACTTTGCTGAATGACTAAATGGTTGATACTATTTAATTATGGTCAACAGTTTCACAAAATGGTCTGAGATATTGAAGTGTAAATGATTGCAGTAGCAATTAAATTCTTATGCAAACTTTTTGCAAGGTTTGGAGTAACCAATAATGGAATTCAGTTTAATTCTAATGAGTTTAAAAATTTCTACAAAAATTATACAATTGAACACTTCACAACATTTTATCTTCTGAGATCAAATGGTCAAGTTGAGAGGTTTGTTGACACCTTCAAAAGAACATTAAGAAATGCTAAAGGTTTGGAAGCAGAAGATACAGCAATACAAACATTTTTGAGTGTATATCAAATGACAAAAAATGTAAATGTCACCACGAAAATGTCACCTGCAGAGTTCATCTTTGATAGAAAAGTGAGATCTATTTTGACAAACTACTGCCTGGAAATAAAAAGAAAATTAAAAATTTCAAACTGCCAGATCATTTAAGATTGGTGATAATTTTTTTTTTTTTTAAAGCCAGAAAGGAAGATTGGCAGGAAGGAAAAATAATTCAATGCATTGGTAGTATGGTGTACATGAATGATTTTGTTATAGAAGACATTACAAATCAGTTGAGGTCAAGACATGCACAGAATCAGTAAAATTTTATTTGATGATGGACATACTTTACAACACTTTGGAAGTACTTATTCTTAATATGAATACTACAATACACTGCAAGGGTAAGTGAAAGCGTAATCCAGCTAAAAATTTTGGAAGTGGACACATGTCAGAAAAAGTATCGATTAAGTAAAGTGCATCTCTAAAATGGAGCAGGTGGTGATGTACATACTTCTCCAGAGTGTGATGTGAACTCATCTGAATGGTATAATACTGAGGATGAGAATCATCAGAGGACACAGTCAGTAGACAGTTACAAGAATGTTAGCCATAAGCAAACTTCATATACTATTACAAATTTCAGCAAGACCACCTCGACTTCAAGAGATATTATATTTCTTGATTGTGTTATCTTCATTCAATGTAATGAAAGCATAACATTAATCAATAATATAATTATTTTATATCTCTAGCTTGAAGAGCTAATGATAAATCTAAGTAGTTGTTCTTATATATTTTTCATGTTCATCTAGGTTTGTATATGTACTTGCACCCTGTGGCCATCTTCAGGTGTCAGTCATACTCAGCAACCTTGGAATTTTGAACCAACCCTTTATTCAATTCATAGAGGTAAACTGTTCTCATGCCACTTTCCATACTTAGGGACCATCATATATCAGAATTCTCTTTAATCTATTTGCTTTTGTACCACTTGTTTGTTTCTTACACTAAAGCAGAATATATAACTTTTCTGCACTATCCAATGAATACATGACTAGAGAGAACTGACGGGAGATATTCACCTGAGAATGGAAAGTGAAAGAGAATAATCTATTCCATGGATTAAATAAAGAGGTTTGATTTAAGTTTCAAGAAGATTATCAAGTATGACAGATACCTGAAAAAAATAAGGTATAACAGCTGAAATATGAGTATAACAAACAAGATGAAAATGTTAGTCTAAAAAGAAAAAATATAATAATAATTTCTCATCTCAAAATTGCCAGTTTGTTTACTAAAACAAATAATTCATTATATTTTTTCTTTTGAAGTTTGTAAATTTCAGTTTTATACAATGACTCTCATTGATTATTGTTAGAGATCTTCTGTTGATGAGCATAATGAACAAAACTCTTTTACATTAAAATCTTTCCCTGGTCCCAATAACATTGCATACCAAATTGAAGGACTCTATACAGTATGGTTTCAACATGTATAAACAACAAACTCTTACTAATCACACATGCACGTATACACACACACACACACACACACACACACACAAAAAAAAAAAGGTATATTAATAATAAAATAATAAGCTTTATTATTTTTAAATAGAGTTCTTCAAATAGAGGTGGTGTGATGAACATAGCATGCCATAAAATGAAAACATATTTTTGTAACAAACATAAGATTTTTAGGTGTTAGAAAATTAAATATCAAATAAACAAGAAAAAACAAGATATGTAAGAATTTCTGGAAGCCAATTTGTGGCCAATATACACATAGGTGGTGTAAAGAACCACTTTTAAACAGGTATAGTTAATTCCAATGATTAATTACAACTAGCTTCTACAAAATCGAAATTTTGCTTAATTCTAAACAGGTGTTGGGATCATTGACTGTGTAGAAACATCGAAGAAATTCTATTTCAGTGAAAAAAAAAAGGTGGTAGAAGAATTCTTTACATCACACCAAAACTCTACAGATACACAATGAACCAGACAATCTAACAATTTGTGACTTGTTGAAAGCAGAAAAACCCTATTGATTACACATGTGAGAATCAATAACCATAGTCCCATTCAAGTTCAGATACCTAATTCTCTAGTTATTGAGATTATCAATACACCACATGTTATATATGAAATAAATAACTATCAAAATGTTTAAACCTATTACTTTAATTGCAGCAATGTTCTTCATACTGTTTTATGGCATATGCAAAGCTCTCACACAATATTGCTTGTATTAAAAAAATTATTAAACTGGTAAATTTCTTTTCTCTGATGGGGATTTATCTTTTATTATGGCATCATTTAAAGTCATTTCAATGAGACTAATTTTTCTTATTAGTGGTAATAACTTTTGAAAGTTTGAAAATGTTTCTCTTTTTTGGTTATATTTTTTTTGTTTTTTGGTTACTTTATTTTATAAAGGCAAAACTAATTTTATAAAAAATTCTAAAAAATTAATTGTATTTAGCATCCTTTGATCTTGAATAGTAGTGGAAAGTTTTATTAAAATTACACTGAAGAGGCCATCAAAATGTTTACAATTCTTTTATATTCAGCAGCTTGATGATGGAAATAACATTTAACATCTGACCATTAATAGGAATAGTTTTACTGTTATTATAACTGCTCCTAATCTATTAAAAATACTTAGTTAAAAAGTTTCCTGATAATTTCATTTTATATAAATAATGTTTTATACAACCAATAATATTTATTTATGAGTGAATCAATTCCAAACATTAATATTAGCCACTCTTAACTAACTAGATTAATTTAGTGTAGAATCTTTCCATGTTATATTAAATATATTAACAGATATCAATTTATAATCTAGAACTTCGAATTAATTTAAATATCCCTTCACTTATGAATTATTTACCTGAATAAAATCAAACAAACTTCCCCATTCTTATATAACTCAGTTTTATTTTAATATTATGGAGAAAAATAAACATTAAATAAATATGGCCATAATGTGTGACTCATAAGATATTCTGACTTGCACTAAGAACTAGAATACAAATCCATCTACTTTTTGAAAATTAAGTTTTTCCCATGAGGGAAAAAACTATAAAAATGTTGTGTCAGATTTTATTGCATCATTTCACTTCTGAATCTTTGCCAAAGGTTTTAGATATTTATAAATTGCAGCTTAATAATAAATTTTGTCATTCTCAGTTTACAACATATATCTTTAATTGATTTTACTTCCTCTTATTGCCTACTTCATCATTTTTTGTATATTTACTTTTCTTCTTTAGTGTTCAATTATAATCATGGCTTCTGTGTTTCTCTTTTAATGAACAACTCCTTCAGTTGTTCCAGCTTCCTCCCAAATGCACAGATGCTTCTAAGTTTTTATGTTTTTTCATTTTCTTTTATTTATTATTATCTTAGCTAAAAAGATGTCAGCAAATAAGACACATATGTTCCCAGCAGATCTGTCCCCTCCCTACATCCAATATCTCCATCCTAAATTCACAGCTCATGCTTTGCTGTTTATTTCTGTCAGTAGATAACCTAAATTAAAGTTGACTTTAATTATTGTGTGAGTGTGTGTGTGTTTAATAAATGAGTCAAGAAGACAGGATGACTCATTTATTTTACTTTTTGTTTTTTCAACTTCTTTTTTTATAATTATTTGTAGCTTATTTTTTTACTGACTCCATCTGGAATTAGTGTTTTTATTATTTCTGTAGGTCACTCTTATTGGTTCCCATGACAACCCAATCCGGCTGTTATTTTTTACTTTGTCTGCCTTCTGTTCACTTTGGTATTAGATGACAAGTTTGGCTAGAATTCTTCATTTTGTCTAATATCTACTTAACTGACTTTATAGCAGGAGGGAAGTAAGAACAAAATCGCCAAAAACTAAAAAAACAAAAAAAATCTTGTCACTCTCTTTTCAAATTCCTTTGTCTCCTCCTCTTCTTTCTTGCTGTTTAGTTTTATTTCTCTGGACTGACAGAGGCACACAAATACTTTGTTTTCCTTGTGAATATTCTAAACAATTACAATGAATGAAAAGAAATATCTCATATATCTACTGGTGATATGTTTGATAATGTTGCTTATTGTTCAGCCAAGTTGGGGTGCACGAAAAAAGAAATCTCGGAAATCGAAATCGAAAAAACCTAAAATTAATGATAACTATGATAAAGCAACTTGTACTGAAGTGGTGTTGCCCATGTGTCGAAATCTCATCACATACAACTCAACCCAACTTATCCACAAGAAGGATGGGCAAATAATGACCCAAGGTCAACTGTCTTCACTCATTGAACCATTGTGGGCATTTATGGATACTGAATGTTCTCCTCAATTCCGTGAACTTGTATGTGGTTATTACATGCCCAAGTGTGACCCTACAACTGGTCAACCTAAAAAGCCCTGCAGATCTGTTTGCAGAATGGCTAAAAGAGATTGTTTAGGGCTCTTTAAAACCCAAAATAGAGCTTGGCCACAAAATTTAAGATGCAACAACTTTCCAGTGAAAAATTGTGTGCCTGCCTCTTCTCTGCACTCTTTTCCTAATATTCAAGACACTGGAACAAGATGTATACCAAATACTATTCCTATGTGTTCTAATCTGACAGCCAACACCAAAAACGCAAATAAATATGTCTTTGGATTCCTCCCTAATATGTTCTTACAAAATTTCCGACCCAGAATTGCTAATGAAGTAAACAACTACAATGAACTTGTTGCAACAGGATGTTCACCACATCTTGCTTTCTTTATTTGTGGTGTTTATCTACCTTACTGTGTGGATAACCAAGGAATTGATGGATTCCGTGTCCCTTGTAGAGAAGTCTGTCAAGAAGTTTTTAATTCATGCCATAAGCAGATTGTAAAAACTTTCAATTTCCAATGGCCAAGTAAATTCCAGTGTCATCGTTACCCACCAAAAGAAGGTGCAGAAAATCGTCTGAAGTGCTTGGAACCATCAGAACTTGGAATGGTACGTGTTATTAAACCACCAAATGGATCTAGACCATGAAGGATATTATACCTTGCATTATTTGTTGCAACAGATATGGCAAATCAAAATCAGAAATTTCTCTATAGTTCTATTTTCTTATGACTTTAAGGAAACAATATAAAGATGCTTAAATAAAGAAGATAATTAGTAGATTTAAAAAGAAAATATTATGCTGTTATAAAAAAATGTTATTGTTTTTTTACACATTTAAAATTGTTAGAAGTTGCCATGACCAAACAGTATCAATATTTTTTCATTTATTTATTTTTTAAAACAATTTTGAAAACTCTGGAATCAACAAGCAAAGTCTACTTACAGACTTTACAGAATTTTTTATCTTTTCCCACATAAAGAAAAAGACAACCTTTATGATAAAGGAATCTTATTTGACTTTCCTGAATGAAAAGGATAACCAAAACACTTTTCTTTTCAGATTCTGAAGTGTCTAAGCTTACTATTGGATATGATAAAAACAATTTTTCTGACAATTGTTTTTCATTATTTGTTTATAACTACTGCATGAGCTAATTTTCCTTTGAGGATTTACATTTATCCAAATATATAGAACTGCAACAAAAAAATCTAAAAGACAAGTAGACAAAAACTTTCCAGTTTTATCTATTCTGCTGTATCACAGGTTTTTTTCTTTTATTGTTTCACTTCTTATTTTTTATGTTTTTTCACATTCTGTAACTTCAATAGCTATTAAAAATGCACAAGAGAATCTGATAGTGTTTTCAATTTAATAAGAATTTATCAAATATCTTGAATTTATTTTAAAGCAATTTACTTCTTTGAGATTTAACTGGATTAAATTTGATTAAAATGATCTGTAAACATGAATTACAAAAAATATCTTGACTACTGAAAAACAATTTTAAACACTAGAATGCTTAGATGAATCTAAAGTGAAAATTAAAACTTGACAAAAATTGAGTATACTGAGTTTATTAATGTTTAATATTTATTAGCAGTACGGAAAATATATATATTGAGTAACTTCATGTTGCAATATGATTTGACACAGAAATAAATATGAAATACTTAAAGTAATGTTATATAATATTTTTACCTACAGCTTCTACAATTATACAAAAGATCTTTTTCTGTCTACAAGACTCAAATTTTCTTTTTAAAAAATGTTAAACTTAATTTTAAACATTCTTTTTGTTAGCAAATGTAGACTTTAGTCCAAAACTGCAATTGACTATTGAAATTACTAATAATATAATAGACAAATACTTTTATAAAGATAAAGGCAGTTTTTAAGGACTAAAAAAAATTATTTTGTTGCCTAAGACAAAGCATTATTGCATAAAGTAAACTTTGATAAACTATGTTTTATCATCCTCGTCAGTTTTATTGATTTGATAATTCTCTTAGTGTAAATTACATTTTTAAGGGTATATGGGATCATGTCTACTACAGTTAGAAAACCCTTGAAACATAGTTATATAAATATATAATTAAAAAGTACTACATATACTTTACCTGTATATCTCCTCTTGTGTATATAAAAACTAAAATCTTAAAGTTAAAATTATATCTAACTGTATTGAAAATGATATTTGTTATTTTAAAATTTCTTTCATTTTTTTCTCTTTTCAGTTTTGCTTTTTGCATGGCTATTGTTTTCCCAATATATCAACAGCCTATAATTTGAAACATTCAGTTAAGACTTTCATGACAAAGTGGTTTATTGTTTAATCTGTAGTCTACCTCTCCCCACATTCTTACATTTTCTCATCATATTGTTTTATTGCAATGGATGTTTGCTTCTTTCATCTTGCACTTTTTAAGATAATTTTAGACTATTATGAACTCTCTCTCTCTCTCTCTCTCTCTCTCTCTCTCTCAGATACATTGCCACATGAATAAGCATCAACTTCCTATAATATTTGCTCTCTTATAGAACAATTATCTTTGAGATGTAAACCTCTACAAGTAAATAAATATTTGGAAAACTGAAATTTAAATTATGAGTTGCTTTTGAGGTAAAAATTATTTAACAAAAACTTTTGTAACTTTTTAAAATATTTACAACTTCAAATTTTATAGGTTTTACATTTTATTTTTTAAAATAAATATTTTGAAACACAATGTTTAAGAACAAAAATATTATGGATTTATGATCTGAAATAATATTATGGACTGTTATAATTTATGTATTCAGTATTATTTTAATATATTAATATATATATTTTTTATAAGAATACCTGCTTTATGTGTTTTGGGTAAACCATAAAGTTAGCATATTTTAGGGTGATATTTGATCAATATTGACTATACTTTATTCTCTTTAATTAACTTTCTAATGGATTTGTTAAATTTTTGTGTTGTGTTCCAAAAATTATTTTATGTTCATTCATTTTTTGTTTTCACAAACATTTACTTTTATTTTTTGTTGTAGGCACTTGTTATCATAGATAAGAATACCTGCAATGGAAAAATAAAACTTACTCAGTTATATAAATGTTTATAAAAAATCAATGAACATAAAATCATTTCAACAAATCAATTTAAAAGCTAGTTTATAATGAAAACAAAATATGGTTGAATATCAGCCTAAAATACTAAAACTTTATGGTTTTCCAAAAATACGTTTTCTTGTATATATGCATTTTATATGCCAACATATGTAAGTTCAAATAATTTCAAAACACTTAAAGGTACAAATATTAATATACATTGAAACATTTAAAATTTACGTGATAAATTTTCTAAATCTGAAAAATATTTTACTTTAAATTTTACCTCAAAATGCATTTATTTTTTTATTTCTTTTCTACTATCAAATCATTAAATATTTTATAATGACTTATTAGTAAACATACTAAATTCTCAATTTCCAGCATATTTAAATTATTGTTAAACTAAATTAGTATTTAAGAACTAAATTCTGAAAAATGTAAATGTTGTAGAAGTGAGCTTATAACAAAATATGTAATTCCTTTAATTAAAAACTATATAATTTAAATTTATATATTTATAGTTCATCAAATTATATGGACTTTTTTATATTTGACAAATAAAAAAAGTAAATGTCTGTTAAACTATTATATTTTCTTGTGTTCCATTTAGTAATAAAATCAAAATAAAATTATTCTAGAAAAGAATTAAATTTTAAACATTTACCTTAGTGGTCAGGATAGCAGTTGTATGGTCCAAGGTTCCATCTTAAGATGATAAATGTTAACACTAACATTACAAGAAAAGCTGAAGAAAAAGTAAAAAATAAAAATAACACTATCTTCTCACAACTTGTGAAAATTCAGAATACTTCAGTGATGTTTTCCTGGAATGTTATTTGATTTTCTTCGATGAAACATTACCAATTATTATTTGACTAATAATTCTTTCATCTTTTGTTATTTGTTTATGCTGTTCATCGTTCTGTTATTTGTTTATCGCGATTCCTAGATCATCATTCTATGATCATCATTCGCTTTTAAAGTTTGACATTTCAAAAATTAACTTGGGGAAAAAAATCTGTTAAATCTCTAAATTCATTTTACTTTCATTTGAAAAGAATCCTGACAAAAACAGTTTGATTGTAATATCACATATATAGGAGCATCTACTTGACTGTGTTTTCACTTATGAAATGTTTATCTTTTGATAATTGAGATGAGAAAAGAAGGAATAAATATAACCACCCAATATATTAGGATCAATTTCATTTGCACTATTACAATTTTACAATGAATGTGATATTTAATAAAAAGAATAGAATTTTATGAGAAGTGCTTTTTTTCATTATACATTATTATTCTAGACCTGCATTCATTTCACGAATCTCGTTGTGGAACTGTATACAGAACAACACTTTTGCACTGAATCTGCTTGAGTATTTTGCTATCAATGAAAACCTTTTTTCAATTTGTTACTCTCTACTCTATTATTTATAAATATTGAATATTTGGAAAGCATTAGTCAATACTCTTATCAAGTAATAAAGCTTTCATTTGCTTTCTTCATACTGTTCAATTATGACAATTTTGTTTATTAGGTTTTTCAGTTTTCTTTTTTTTTTTCTTAAGTCTTTAGTATAATTTAAATATGTAAGTAATTTTTTAATTCACTTCTATATGAAATGTCTATAAATAGATATGTAGATATTTAATGCAATGCAATAAATAAAGAACTGGTGTGTGTGTGTGTGTGTGTGAGAGAGAGAGAGAGAGAGAGAGAGAGAAAGAAAATAAATGAAGACGACAAGACAAAGTGGGGAATTTTTATCAAAAGCTTGTTTCCCATATGGCTAACCATACAGTTCTCAACAGTGAATATAAGATCCTGGGTAGAGGGTGCATAAACTATTTTACCAATAATAACACAATGCAGCATACAAGTTGGTGGAGAGAAAGACAGGGACCTACTTAGAGTCATCTGATTTAATGTTTTGAATGTGGTTAATATTTTCTTTGTTCCGTATTCACTTGGATATATATATATCCAAGTGAATAAGCTTCAGAGAAAATATTAACTACATTCAAAACATTAATTTAAAACAGTGCTCAATATAGAAATAGATCTATAAATATTTATTATAAATTATAGTTTAGAACATGTACAAATTACAATCTACTACAAAGTGTACATTTTGTTTTGACATTGAAAGAACAATGTCTCATCAGGTAGTAAATGCTATTTTTTTACTACCTGATGAGACATTGTTCTTTCAATGTCAAAATAAAATCTACACTTAGTAGTAGATTGTAATTTGTACATGTTCTAAACTATAATATATATATATATATATATATATATATATATATATAATGATGTCAAGTTTGTGAATGCCAAGGATAATCCTTCAAGATTTACTTAATATAAAATATTAAGTGTTAGATCTGTATAGAGGGCTCAATGGATATTATCCAGAGCAATATGATATTTATAAAGAAAAACTCAACACATCATTTAGAGTGGTTATAAATTATAATTAATTTCTATGAAGTGGGCTAATTTAAGCCTACTTCATCAGACCACACTATATTTGTTCCATTTGGTACAAATATTTTCCTAGAATAAACATTTCATTTAAAATGAAATAGAAATCAAGTGACATGATCCAGAACAGAGATTTTAGTCTTATCTTGGTTAAGAATCATTAAGACAAGGAGAGCAAAGTTCATTTGGTGGAGGTAGTGGCCATAAAATTATTACCCGCTTCTCACAAGCACATGAATACGTATACACATATAACCCTACAGATGAATACACACACACATACACACTTACATTTACATATACATATGTTCATACAAATACGTCTGAACCACTCTAAATGATATGTTGAGTTTTACTTTATTTATTATTATAGGAATATAATTGTGGGAATATATGTGTGTGGTTGTATATGTGTGTGCATAGGTATATATAAATAGTGGTATGTATAAATGTGTGTACAAGTATGCACATATAAAAAAAGACTGGTGTGTGTGCGTGTGCATGCTGTTATACAATGACCATTGATCATATTAATGACCATAGTCTTTTTTTATTTTTTAGTGTGTCCATTAAGTGGTGTTGGGTTATGAAAACATTTTATTATACATGAACCTAAACCTATGATAAAATTGAAAATGCCCTGATCAGAATAATAAGCTTAGATATGTAAGAACAGGTCATGAAATAATGTAAGTTATTGTAGCTGAAACAAGAGTTCTTTTATGTATTGATAAACTTGTAAGAATTGTAATACTACAAAATAATTATTCCAAAAATTATTTAAAAACTTGTATTCTCATATTTGCTTTTATTACAATATTTCAACCTGTATGTTTTTCAGCCTTCTTTAAATATATCAGCTTTTGGGTTCTTGAGGCTTCAATAAATGTTGCATCAAGAAGTTAATTAATTTCACTTATAAAAAGTTATAAATTAATTATCATATATATTGCTTAGATAAATTCCTTTTTTTAAATATCTTTGTCTATCAGTTTTGCTAGTGGTTCCAAGATTTTAATTTGAAAAAAATTCCATAAGTTTAAAGGTAAGCAAATTTCCTTATTGCTATAATATTTTAAATGTTATGAATAATTATTAAAAGTTGTCACAATATAAATGATACAATTAAAATATATTAGGTATGGTAACTTAGTTTTGTCTTTTAGCTCAAGGTTAATTCTGCTAACCTTTTCAGTTTTCTTATTTTTTTCTTAAATATTTAATATCTTCTTCTATGTGCCTTGTCCTTTCAGGACGTTGGTGTTCATGGCTTTCTACGTCTTTTTATCCCATAACATATCCCATATCTCATAACACGCTTTCTCCTAAAACACTATGCAACCACCGTTCTGTCATCCACCTGCTCAGTCCCTTCAAATATGTTATCTGTTGCTGCTTTCCTCTGTCTCTTTTTTCCACTATCTGGCCTGTTAGTAACAGGTTCTCCAAGTCCTCCTTCCTCATTGCGTGTCCCAGGAATTTTAGTGTCTCTTCCTGATGCTCAATATTAATTTCCTTTTCATTGCTGTCCTTTCCAAAACCTCATCATTGCTCACATGCTCGGTCCATGATATCTGCAGCATCCTTCTGTAGAATCACATTTCAATTCCTTCAATTTTTTCCTTTATCTTTGATGATATTGTCTAGCATTCATTGCTATATTGAAGAAATGATATCACATAGCAATCCATTACTCTTTTCTTTGTTTCTAGTGATAGTTTCCTGTCTCTTAATACTTTACTCAGTTTCTGAAATGCGAACTTTGCCGTGCCAATTTGCCTTCAGATCTTTGTGTCGCGCTTTCCGTTTTCTGTTAGAACACTTGGCAGGTATTGAAATTTTTGTACCTGCTTAATTTTAGTATCCCCCACCTGTATTTGCTCTTTTTGCTGATGGCCATGCATTCAGTTTTCTTGCAGTTTATTTGTAGTCCTTTTTTGTCACTCTCTTTAGCTACCTTCTGTAGGAGAACTTGTAGTTTCCTTTCTGTGTCTGCAATCAGCACTGTATCATCTGCGTACTTTATATTGTTCAAATTGTGGCCTCCAATGACAAATCCTGGCATAACATCTAGGGTCCTCAAAATAGTCTTGCTGTACAAGTTAAATAGATCCAGTGAAAAGACACATCCCTGTCTTACACCCCTTTCTATCTTTGTATATCTGCTGCCAGTAGAGATTCTAGATTACTCTTATGTCTTTCCCAAATATGTTGAGGCTGCTGAGCATCTCCATCAATTCTTTGTGGCGTATTCTGTTGAACACCTTTGCATAATCGATAAAACATAGGTTCAAGTCCTTCTCCATTTGTATTGGCCTTTTGGAGAGCATCCTAATCATAAATATGGTGTTCGTTGTTCCAGTATCTTTAACAAATCTGGCTTCTTAGGCAGTGCTATAAAAATTGATTTACTTAGGTTGTCTGGTATTACGCCACTATTATAAATTTCATTTATTATATCTGTAATTTTCTCTATTTCGAATTCTTCCAGGGCTGTAGCTCTGTTACAATGCTGTCCGGACCAACTGCTTTGTTTCTATTCAGTTTGGCCATTGCAGCTTCCACTTCAGACTTTAATATTTCTGGTCTGTCCTCATCTATGTCTATTATTGGTTGCTCTCTCTTGTGGAAAAGATCTTTTATATATTCTTCCCATCGCTGGAGTATTTCCTCTTTCTCCAATATTATCGTTCCATCCTTGGATTTTATATAACCGGTTGAGGAGCAAGTTTTTGTCCTGTCAGTTCTCTTATTTCTTTATGCATGTCTGCTTTATTAGTCTTACTCAATCTCTCTACTTCTGCACATTTGTTGTTGAGCCATTCCTCTTTAGTCTGTCTGCATTTGTTCCTTATTTCCTTGTCTAGTTTCCTGTATTCCATTTCATGTCTTCACATAATTTTTTGTTGTCCTTTACATCATGTCAAGAATCTCTTCAGTCATCTACTCGCTTTTTCTTCTGCGTCTGATTTCTTTTGGGGCAATGTTGTTTGCTGATGTCACTATCGCTTCCTTTAGTGAGTCTCATTTCAAGTGTCCTTTTCCAATTTGTTCTTCGTATTTGTTTTTTATGCTGTTAGTATATTCTTTCTGCAGGTTAAGGTCATTCATGTGTGTGTTGTATTTCAGTTTTGGTGCTGTACTAGGCTTCTTCATTCTCCGGAGTTTAACCCTTAGTTTGCAGATGACTGGGACGTGGTTGCTTCCACATTCAGTGCCTGGATAGGTTTTGCATTTATTGGATTCACTTCTACATGAAATGTCTATAAATAAATATGTAGATATTTAATGCAACAAATAAAGAACTTTGTGTGTGTGTGTGTGTGTGAAGATGGTGAGACTGGAAAATTTTTTATCAAAGATGTGTTGGATTAATGACTACTTTTGAAGTGCTTATTTGCTGTTAAGCAAAAATTGATTTTGCTGTTGGTTACAGATTGCAGCATTTAGGTTAGATAAATCATTTCTACCCCCAAATTCAGCTATTTTGTTTTTATTATTGATTTGTAAGCATTGCTTGTAAAATTTTGTAAAAAGATTAAAATTATCTTTTGGTTGTACATTTGACAATGTAGAAAATAAATTCTATACAAATTGCGGTTGTTCATGTTTCCAACAGAAATAAACTATTTCAAAGAAGATGTAGAAATCAAGAAGTAAATGAAATTTAGTACACTATGATTTATTATCACTATGCCATCTATCCTCATTCCCTTTTTATTTTCTTTGTAAGAAGTAAGTACCATTTGGACATTTCTTCGTGGAACAGGCTCCTGAGAGGATGCTTCCCTGACCCTTTAACCTCTTCAATTCTAAGATCAACTGTTATCCTCATAATTTAAAATTGTTATATCCATAAAACTCTACTAAATTCTACTTTGAGTGGCTCTAAGACCTTGCTTTGGGTGAACAATAACATGAAAAAACACATATAAGCAGATTTCATGTGCAATTTGTCTTACAGCAAATATATTCACCTTCATGGATTAAATTAGTATCTGTTGAACTTCCAATGAGCCCATCAGAATAAATTAAAATACTTCTTATATTGATAAATTATTTTTTCTTTACAGCTTGATGTTTTAGGTATTTAATTCAAACTTGTTAAAATCTTGCTATTATAAAAAGTTAAAAAAATAATTGAAAATAAAATATGAAATATGACAAAGAAATTCTCAAATATTTTTTCACTAAGTACATGATTTATAGCAATAAATTTAACTTTTAACTTGTTTACTATATTCATACACAAGTACATTAGAACAGAATTTTAGATGTTAGTGATAGGATCCCCATTCTTCAGGTAAAGTATTTCTAGTTGGCTTGCTGCACTATTAAAATGTCTTTACTGTTGAATTTTAAAGAAAAGCAAATGTTTCATATCACGAGTATCTTTGTCTAGCAGTTTAGCTAGTGGTGTCAAAATATTATTTGAAATAAAATTTCATAATTTTAAAGGTAAGTACATTTTCTTATGTACTATAACATTTTAAATGTTATGAATAATTATTGAAAGTTGTCAAAATATAAATGGCACAATCAAAATATATTGGGTAATAGTAACATTAATACAATGAATTCAGTAAAATGATGTTTGTATTGATTTACTTGAATTAACTAAAATAGGGGACATATTTGAAGTTCCAGTATTGATCAACATTGTAATCTATGCTACCTACTATGATCAACATGCTAGTCACTGCAGCTACTACAAGTATCCATAAAACAATGTTTACATAAAAGGAATTTCTCATTGGGTTTCATGTAAACTACAGGAAGCCTTTATTACTAAGTGAATAAACATTTGGATTAAACAAAAAACATCTAAAACAAACCTATCATCAGCAAAACAAAGATCAGCAAATAAAATCTATGCAAGTTAACCAACTGGTGATCCAGATGAATAAACAGAAAAGAGTATACAGTTTAGCAATCTCCATCTAATCTTCTTATAATATGATGAAGAAAAGGAGATGCTGCCCCATGGAAAAGTAAAACATGACACACATTATGACAACTGATTATAAGAAGCTTGACAACAATACTGAGCTGGGCTGAGGTTTGATGAGAAAAGAAATGTTAGAATAAAGCACTATGAGAATGTATTAGATATGGAATAAATGTTAGCAACCAAAGCAAGTGAGTATGCAAAATACAGAGAAAGACTTTCCAAATCTTTTGGAAAATTCCAGTTTGAAAAAGATGAGATAAACTAGAAATATGTTACAATAGTATCAAAGAAATTAGGTTCTTTTAAATAGTCTTTTATCTGTTTTTAAATTCATCAATTATTGTCCATTGATAATTTGGTAAGAGTTGTGCATTAATTTAAAGTTACAAGATGAAGGGGAAAATAATCTGAACATTCTACATTTGTATGTTCAAGTTAGTTGTCTTTCTTATATTTTATAGTGAGATATCCAAAAGAAAAAAAACTTTTCATAAAGAATTTTTTCTGCAATTCTTGTTCATTATATATTCATTGAAATATATACTATTATAGTCTAATATAAATAAAGAATAATTTCAAGACTATTTTTGCAGAATGACATAATGTATAGAATATAATCTGTTGGTTTCATTTTTATCATTACAAGACTTATATTTAAGGCTTTTGATTTAAAACTTGACTTTATTATGGAAACCTATGTAATATGATAATTTGCAAAACTGCTTTACTAAAACTGCATTAAATGAACATGCTCCATACATGAATTCATCAAAATATATCTCTTATCATTCTATAAATATATAGTACATATTGTTGTGTCATGCACTGGACAATGAAATGTCAGCAATGAGGCAAAAGAACTGTATTTGAGAAAGAACCATTAGCAATGATTTTGTTGACTTCTATGGAATTGCACATGGCATTAAATTAAACTTTTCTATCTACATTGTTTTCTTAAAAAACAACCATCAGGTATGTTTTAAGAGTCAGGCATCAAAACAAAAAGACACATGTATAAACATTAATGTTCCAGCTTTTATGTTGTTCTTGCAACTGTTGAATATTTAGCAAAAGTAGAAATAAAAATTACCAACTTATGGAGTGGTCTGCAACTTTGTCAGATTTAAATCTAAATGATTTTTAGGGAAACATCCTCAAAAAGAGTCTTTATGCTAACAATATACAATTTTCATACAAGGATGAAATTTAGGAAGCATTATCAGTTATTGATAAATCCATCATTATATCAGTAAATGATAGTATGTTTCTGTTGTGTTATTTAACCAAACTTGTTATTGTGTGTTCTGTATGTCATTGTTGTTTTTGGTCAAACAGTTTTTTTATCTACTTCAAATTTATTCTTTAGGACAGTTACATAGAAATTAGGGCATTTTAAATAATCATATTATGCATATTCCAATGTAAATGAAATTCTATATTACAATAAGATTGTAGATTTTGTGATATTCTGCATAAGCATATTTAACCAAGATTTTATGGCTTTAGAACCATTACTTTTATAATTATTTTATTGAGTTGCATAAAATAATATAATGTACTGTAGATATCAACATAAGCTGTTGTTGTTTAGAATCCCCTATCCTATCAACAGTGAATTTAAAAAAGGAATTAAGTTCACAGGTTTTTTTATTAGGTCAGAGCAAAATAAATGACTGTTTTTGACTACAAACTTTTAATTATCAAATTGATTCAGATATAAAGTTATTGGTCAAAATAAATGCCATTTGAAGTCATATAATGTTGCCAATGATTTGGTAGTGAATAAATTCCATCACAATAAAAACTTTGTCATGAGAGTCAGCAAAAATGCTGGGAAGCATCTTTGACATGGTCTACATTGGTTTACATTTACTGGTGTATCTAAGGAAAAATTATAATTGATAGATGTTTATTCATTATGAAAATGGAGGATGAAGCAGGACCTCAATGCTTAACTGTTTTGATTCTAGTAAGGTTGAGGTGGTTTGGATGGCAAGGAACAAGTTTTTTTTAACAAAGAAAGCCAAATAATAAGCCAAAGCACACAATTAAGAAAAGGAGGATTTCTTTTAAAAAATACCAACAAGCGAAAGTCATCATTCAAATCATGAGGTACCCATTTTTGCATTTTGTTTGTCTTGATTTGTGCCAGATGTATTCCAACTGCTGTATGGAATACCCATAGCCTTACTCCCAATATCTGAGCATTTGTTTATGGATATGATTCCACAGCTGATCTCAATTATTCTTTTTCAAATCATAATTTTCAAGTATAACCAGATATTGAAGATCCAGAAGCAAATTTTCAGAACCAACAATACTATTCTGAAAATTCTGAAATTGACTTTATCCCCTAGTGCTATTGATGTGGATGGCTTCAGTTGTGCAAACGGCCAAACATCACATCATCAAGCATAATGGCATGAAAATCATTTTTATTTCTTTTTGATGAATTTAGATAAATAGATTTCCTTACTTGTTCATTATTTAAGATTATTATTCAGATTTAATCCATAATTTGTAACATTTGTTCATAAAATCAAAAAATAAAACTATAAAAATAATTCAAACATCCAAAAGAAGAGATTTAGAGCTTTAAAAAGATATACATGATAAGATATGCAAAATAGTATAGTTGTACACATTTAACTTTAAAATTAACTTTAATTTCAAAAAGGATTTTTGAGAAGCATTCAATAATTTAAAGTATCTCTATAAGCAACTTTATGTTCAATGAAAAATAAAAGTTGATTCATTTTTTATTTAGGTTTTTAAATTGCATTGTAGAAACTTTCCCTTCCTAATAAAAAGTAACTAAAAAAATTTTCTACTCTATCAAAACTGTTGTAAAACAAAAATGAGGTCTTTAACACTATATCTTATTTAGATTGTTTATGTACTTTCAAATATGAACATACAAAATCTATGTTAACATTTTCATGAGTTTTCATTAATACTATCAAACTTTTTTTGAATAAATGTTTTTAGTAATATTTTTGATAGAATATGAATATAAAAATCAACATTTTATCAAATATACTGTTCAATTTTATTAGTATTATTACTGTAAATTTTCAGGCAATCTAAGCTAATTGCTAGCGAAAAGCAGCTGAATCAACATTCTATATATTTGTCTGTTAAGCTCTCTTAGTCATGTGCCTAAAGCAACATCTGGAAAGAATATTAATGACTGAAAGAGAGATTTTTTTTTCAGTAAACTCAATTTTTTGTTTTGAAATCCTGCTGATCTAGCAGAAACATGAATCAGAAGAAATTGATTGCACAAAGTCAACCCTCTTTTATTAATGTAAATATATGAAAGAAAACAGTTTACAACTCATAATCACACATGTTTGTACTAAAAAAGGTGACATTCTGCAATTACTCATTTCTATTCAAATAATTGTTCAAAGATTTGTTACTTTTTCTTTTATATGGCATTGCTTTATTTTTTATTTTAATATTTTTGTGAAATGTCTAAACAAATTATTCTCAAGCTTCATAACTCACAAGAATTTGAATAAATTATTTTGTTTCACAGGAATTGGTTCAAATTTTACTTTTCATTTTTTTTTCACATGAAATAATTTAATATTAGGTGAGAAAAGTATTTTAGTTTTTTTAATTCTTAAATATGCAGGCCAATAATACTGTTTAATAATTAAAAATGGGGCATCTATTTCAAATAAGAAGTATCCTTTATAATGACATTTAAAGTAATAAAAAATATTAGGTTAAAAATAAATCCATTAATTCTTTAAATATTAATCATTTCACCTCAAGCCAAGCAATATAGCCACTAAAACACAAGGGGTTGATGAAGAATGGCAGACAATAGTCAAGACAATGTCACTGGGTAGAAGTGACAATAAAAACAACAGGATAAAAAGAGACAAAAGATGATGATTGATATTGCATTAAAATTTTTGTAGATAGTAGTTAAGAGGAGTGCTGATCAGCTTGACCGATAGGTCTAGGCGACAGTCATTAGATTGTAAATACAGCATACATGGTTTCGATCCCCGTTCACAAACCTGCACAAAATACGACACAAAGAATTGATGGAAATGCTAGGCAACCTCGACATTTTCGGCAAAGACATAAGAATAATCAAGAATCTCTACTGGCAGCAAACGGCCTGCATACGGACAGGTAACGACCTCAGTAGATACACAAAAATAGAAAAAGGCGTAAGACAAGGATGTGTCTTTTCACCGGATTTGTTCAACCTATACAGCGAGAATATTTTGAGGACCCTAGATGACACACCAGGATTTGTTATTGGAGGCCACAACCTGAACAACATAAGATACGCGGACGATACAGTACTGATTGCAGACACGGAAAGGAAACTGCAAGATCTCATACAGAAAGTAGCAGTGGAGAGTGACAAGAAGGGACTACAAATAAACTTTAAGAAAACTGAGTGCATGGTCATCAGCAAAAGATACAACCCAAAATGCCAAATACAGGTGGGGGATAACAGAATCAAACAAGTCCAAGAATTTAAGTACCTAGGAAGTGTTCTAACAGGAGATGGAAAGTGCGACACGGAGATCCGAAGGCGAATTGGCATGGCAAAGGACGCGTTCCAGAAGATGAGCAAAATACTAACACACAGGAAGATCTCAATAGAAACGAAGAAAAGAGTGCTAGACTGCTACGCGATGTCAGTTCTTCAATACGGCTGTGAATGCTGGACAATATCATCGAAAATGAGGACAAAACTGGAAGCGGCCGAAATGTGGTTCTACAGAAGAATGCTACGGATATCGTGGACTGAGCATACAAGCAACGACGAAGTGTTAGAAAGAATGGCAACAAAAAGGAAATTGATGCTGAGCATCAGGAAGAGACAACTGAAGTTCCTGGGACATGCAATGAGGAAGGAGAGCCTGGAGAACCTGATACTGACTGGACAGATAGAAGGAAGGAGAGACAGAGGAAGGCAGAGGATAACATATTTGCAGGGTCTGATCAGGTGGATGACGGAATGGGGGTTGCCAGGAGCAACAGGAGCAAACATACTAAGAGCCACAAGGGATAGGGAGACGTGGAGATCCATGATCGCCTACGTCCTGAAGGGACAGGGCACATAGAAGAAGAAGAAGAAGTTAAGAGGAAAGCAAAAAACAGTCAACTAGGTAAATTAATGATGAAAAACATTTATTTTCCAACACCAAGAAAAGAGAACTTCATCTCGTCACTACACTTAATTCACTTGTGAATATTAATCCTTTATTCAGTGAAAATTTCAGGTAATTTCACATCATTTTTTTTCACCCTAGAATTTATAGTACAAATTAAATTTTTGTCTTAAGAAAATTCTTGAAAGAAATAAACATATCTGAATCCTGGCATCTGAATTTTTCTTTCCCATAAATTCATTACTTTAACACAATTGAAATATACATGCTTTCATATTATATCAGTTTGTGTTAAATAACTATTTGAAATTAAACATAACTTCTGTAATAAAAACTATAATATGTGAGAATGCTTCTCCCAAAGAACACAAGAATTACTTCTATGAGGTTTATATGTAAATAATGTATATGTGTTCAGGCACTTTTCTGGCAGTGCTTTTAAAAATAAGATTTCTTGCCTTTTTCTACTTTCACATCTCGGTTGAACTAAAAAATGAAATGATGAAACCTATTTTTTGACAGACAAAATGCATGATTGTTATTTATTTTTTAAACTGTTTTGCAATTAGATTTTCCTCATAAATTATTAATTGTAAAGTGAATAAAAATGTTCTTTTTGAGTGGTGTATCATATGTGGTCCAGTTTAAGTAATTAAAAGTCTCTCATTAGCATTATAACCACTTGCCTATTTATAATATTGAATGTATATCATCTTTCTACTTTACTTTTCACAAAAATATGTTTTAACATCTTTTAAATGGAATTCTAGATATTAGAATAGATAATGCATAACAAAATGTTCATCTATTGCAGATTGACCTCATTCAGTTTTGAGTTGTGTAAGGCAAAACAAGAGGAATCATGTTGAACTAAGTAAAATGTTCATCTATTACAGATTAACCTTATTATAAACATGCATATGGTAGCACGAGAGAACAAATGAAACAAGTACTACTGATAAAGCAAAAGGAGAAAAGACAAGAACTGTTAATAAAAAAATTCTTTGTATTGCTGATACAGAGGACATGAGTGGAAGGTCTCTGTGGACAAAGGAAGTAACTTGGGGGAAGAATAGAGTTTGTGGGGTGAAGAGTTGATGCATATGTCAGGTCAGTTGACCAAGATCACTGGTGGTTATGTTGAGAAGCTTGTCTGTTTGCCACGATTCTGTTTCAGTTGTTATGAACAGCATTCTTAAAAGCAAATGTAGTGGCTCATGAACTCATTTTGTTTTCACATTTTTTTCTTTGGTTAGTTTCCTTTATATTGTATTTTATATTTTTTTGAGGGTATTTGTTTTGTGAGCTAGATGTGATGCTCTGAGCTCCTGCACATTCGATGGTTTTATTTTTGTTTTGTTTTTTTCTTAGTGTTCACATCTGGCCAACAGATCTAATTTTAAGCAGCTCCCCTCCCACATCTCAATAGGATTTATAGGCAGTGAGTGGATATGAGCAGAAAGAATGTGTGTATTGATATCAGTTGTTCTGTATGGTGTTCTTAAAAGCAAATGTAGTTGCTCATGAACTCATCTTTTGTTCTTTGGCAGAGATGTTCAAGAATGGTTTCTTTTATATTGTATTTTATATTTTTTGAGAGGATTTATTTTGTGAGCATGATGTGTTGTGTGGCGTCACTGCACAGAGGACGACATTTTTATTTTGGGTTTTGTTTTCTTAGCATTCACATCTGGTTGACATGAATCAGAAAGAAGTCTAACTTGAAGTAGAGTATAACAACCTCATTCAGGTTTGAGTTGTGTAAGGCAATGCAAGATGAATCATGCTGGTGTAAAATGTTCATCTAATCCAGATTGACCTCATTCAAGTTTGAGTGATGTATGACAAAGCTAGAGGATTCATGTTGAACTAAGTCTGTTGCAAAGAAATTAGTTGCAAGAATTTTAATGTCTAACTGCAATGAAAATTGAGCCTGTGGAATGTACAAAAATCACTTGTTCTCTTTAAAATAACCTGCAAACAGATTTGTTGAATATGGGATGGGAACACAAGCACACATAAAGAGTATTGTTAAGAAAGATTAAACATCCTTAGGAGAAAAAAGGAAGAAAATAAAAATTTGAATATAATGGTGCTGACAATATTTACTGAATGATAACATAAGCATCTACCAAATGCTTGTAGATGTGAAACCAGAAAACTGAAAAAAATCTTTTTATATATAAAAGATAAGATAAGAATTTACATTTATGATTCACAATCAATTTTTTTTAAATTCTTGTAAAATATAATACTGTCAAAGAATATCATGTGATAAAATTGAAATTTTTTCCAGGTTTTTGTATAGACTGCCAAATCTGTCATTATACAAGTTGAAATTAATTCTTATCACCACTGTTATAAAGCATAAATAAAGATGCAATAGTTTTTAGATTGGAGTTTTTGGTTACAATCATGGACTTGGAAACAAAAGGATTTTGAAAGTATCAGTTTTGGTTGGCTTATTATTACAAATTTATGGAGTAAAACAAAACAGAAATTGCAGTGAAAAGTTACTGAAAACAATATATTTAGTTTGTCATTAAAATATTTCAAGATAAGGTGCTTTAAATGAATATTAATTTTTTGAACAAATCTAATAGCATTTTCAATGGTTATTAAATTTGTTTATCATTATTTTTAAAAAATGAAAACATTGTTTATTAACATGAATTTTTAATAATTGTAGATGGACCTGTGAGCTTGAGTGATACTTTAAGTGTGGCAGATGACATGGAGACTTCAGCAGTTGCCAATGATCAAAGTAGTGCCAAAACAAAGAGCCCCAAGAACCGTTACAGCAATGGGAAGCTATCTGCAAAAGGATATACTCTGGATCAAATTTTGGACATAAACCAAGAACTTGTGCAAGAGTTGGAAAAACTTGAAGAATATCATCATGGAGAAGCAATGAAAATACAAAAGAAGATTGGAGATTCCTACTGGGATTATTATAGCTGGAGAAAAGAAATAGGAGACTTGCTCAGCAGTGTGGGTTATGCAAGTATGTATTTTTAATAGATTTCATTATTTTACTAATTATTAAACTTTAATACTACTGTAATTACACAAAGGAATAATTACTGTAGTTTTTTTTTTATTTGAAAGTGTAAAACTATTTTAATTATTTTATTACAACTCATAAATCATAGCACATTGAAAATGATATTGTAAAGTTAATATGAAGTAAAAACCCACAGCTAACCTCAGGTTTACCAAATTGCTGTTACTAGTTTTGAGATGGTATGTTAAACAAAAACTAAAAGTGTTAAGAAAATAAACAAAAGAGTGAAACAAAAAAGATAGAAATATTTATTCTATTAGGAACATCTTTCATGTAGAGAAAATTTCAAAGAAAGTTTTTAAGAATCTATGTAAATAATGAAAGAAAAGTTAAACTTACTTTGCTGATGAATTAGCAAATAAGTGATGTGTACTGTGTTATGGTGCAGTGGATCTCAACTCAGATTGGAGAGCTGAGTTCGAATTCCAGTTGAATTTGTTGCATTCACTTATGCACAAATACTCTAGGGAAAGGTATTAATCCATCTCTTCCCTCCAGCTATGGGTCAAATAACAGGACAGATTGGGTTCTATAGCCTTGGTTGGCAACCAGTCTACTGCAGAAAGTAATGGCAATCTACTGCAGAAAAATCTTCTGCTTAGTTAGTCATGTATCTTTTGAGACATGATCGCCTATGTGTGTATCACATATGGCACTTAACTGACGGACTGACTGTTTTAGGAGCACTAATTTTAGCATTCTGTCACAACCTTGGCTCAAGATGAAAGAGAACTAGACTCTTTCTGTTCACAACATGCAGATTTCCAATTTTTTCTTTTTATACATGCCTCAAAACTGGAAAAGGTATCTGCTCCTCATAGGGTTTTTCATGCATTCATGTTAAACATCTTTTTAACATCTGCTACCAAAAATATATATAGAATTTTTGAAATATATTGTATATAAATATGCTATTCAGTAGCAAGTAATATGAAAAATAATTTATCTATGTTTATCTCAATTATTGTAAATTATGGTAGCCATCAATTTCTCAAAGGTTTTCTATCTAGTCAAATGTGCCCTTATAAAATTTTCAGATATTAGAAAGAATAACGTTACAGCACAGAATTTTATTCCTTAATTTTTATGAATAATTTTGCATACCTGACTGCTAGTTGTTTTTAGCCTTTTTTAACTGTTGAATAAAGGTATTTACTAATAATCCTGGAAAAGAGACAGTAACAGTTTGGCTGACAGCAAATAAGAGAAAGAAAGAGCAAACAATCCTTTGTATGCCCAAAACAAAGAATAAAGCAGCAGCAGCATCTATCAAATTTGAATAGAGTTTAATAACAGCAATAATTAATAATAACAACAATTAAGTTAAAGAGGAAAGATATTCTCAGAAGGATTAAACAGTTCATAAGGACTCTAGAGAAACAAAGTTTGAGTAAACAAATGTATGTGTATGTATGGATGTGTGGGTATATGTGTAATATATGTAGATATGAAGGTATATATGTATATATATCTGTGTGAGTGTATACAGATATATAGTTGCGGATATAAGTAGCTCATTTTTTCTGTGGTTGATATAGTTGTGTGTTTGGTAAGTATTTTATCTCTCTGTATATCATGAGTGAGAAGCTTTCTTTGGCATAGTGTGAGAAAATGCCATATGTACTCTTGTATGTGCTTGCTGTTGATACGTGTGTATTGTTGTGTAGACTTATATGTGTGCTTGCTGAGAGTTGTTTTGTGTGCTTGCTGTGATTCTCCAGTATAGCTTTTAGACTTTAAATGAAAGCCAAAATTTAATATTTTTTGTCATGTTCACATTGGTTGAGAAGAGTTATGTGTGCCTACTATGACATCTATGTAAAGGCAACACAAAGCCTGTTACTATGTATCTATTTTTTAAACTTGAGGAAATTGTAATTATAGTTGGAATTTGAAAATGTATATAATTTTGTGTATTTCATTATCTCTAAAATGAAATTCAATAAAATTTCAACAAAACAAACTCTTTTAAGGATAATGATGGTGTAAAAAGTCATCATGAAAATGCTTTAAATTGATTAGTTTTGTTTATATGAATGCCTTTTTCTTTTTAACTGAAAAATAACATTTGTAATTTTTGTTTATTACAGATGTTTCCATGAAAATGTTGAAAGCTTTGAACATTATTGGAATCTTCAAAAATGATGAAGTCTGGTTTCCAACCTATTATGCTTATAACACCATGTGGAATTTCTCAGATGCAAGTGCACAATTAGCACTGGTAATTTTTTTTAAAATAATTATTCTTTGTTTTGGAGATTTTAATAAATAAAAATATTTAAAAACAGAAACAAGTTTTCATATATAAAAATTAAATAGTCTGGAAATTGTACTGTCCGATGTTGGTATGCAAGTCAATGCTTTCACAATAAAATTGGTATTGGTCAATGAATGCTAGGAAAATTTTTACAATATACTTACATTCTTATGAGCAGTATATCATGTGATTTATTAATCTATTCCTTATTAAAATATTGATGAAAGTTTGTTTTAGTATGTTGTAGGTTTTATGATGCAAAGTGCTACATAAATTATTATTTATAAATCTAAAATATACTTGATTAACAAAATATTTCTTAAACCTGAATTGATTGATATTTTTTATTTTACATATTAATATGAACTCCTTGATATTCTATAACTTTCAACAATGTTTCATCCATTGATTTTCTTAACTTTTCTACTATTTTAATTTTAACATTACTTGCAACAGTTATTATTGCTTTCCAGAGATCATTCTCCTTTGAATATTGTTTTGCATTTTCATATACTTTTGTTGTAATAACAGGCAACAATTTCTAATCAATTAATATCTGAAGAGGCTGAAGTCCATTTCATTAATTTGATGTCTTTGAAAATCATTTTGACAATGTAGACAAGAATCAGTTTTACAAAATGTGATGCAGCCTTGTTATACATGAAGATACTTGTTAGATTAAAGTTTCTTTGTTATAACCTGTAGCACTCAAATATGTCTTGTAGAAAAACTTAGAATAATTCAGTCTTTAACTTGATACTATCTGAAGGGATCTGTTATTTTACCAGCCCAGAACATTACTCCACTTTCCATGTTGGTAGTCTTTTTCTGTGTTTTTTGTTTTTACTAACCCAGCAATCATGTCCATCCAATATCACTATTCATCAGTAAAAAGTACAAGTTATTTTTTTCATATCTTTAATCAATGTTTTTTAATATTCAGTATCTTTTCTCTCTGTTTATATTTGCAATACCAGCTTCAAACATTTTCTTGCTAGCCAATTGTCCAATTTAATTTTTCTAAAATCTCTTTTTGTTGTGTTCTTAGTTTTCTTTAAGCTTGTTCTTAACGTTTTTTTATTGTTGAGATCTCTCTTCAACATTTTTAAAACTTCTAATGTTGTGTTTCCAATTTTTGAGGTTATATAATTCTTATGATTTATTACAGCCTTTACATATTGGAAATAAAAAAATTAAATTCAGTAACCATACTATTGTACAGAGTCTGATGGGTAAATTATCGCCATTTTATATTTGTAATTTCATGCATGCGCATTATTTGTTTTAGATTTTGTCCTCTACACAGTATAGATGGGACAGTTGGGTACTGTCTGTAAGAAAAAGAACACCATAATGCAATTCACTTTGCCATAAATTTGGAAAAGGCATACTGTACTGCTTGGTATTTGTACTGGAAACTCCAATAGGAACACTTCAGAGTGTTTGGGTGCCAATCTGAGGACAGTGCAGAGAAAAGAGTTGAATGAGTCTAATAGCAACTATGAACATGTTTGTAGTGATCACTAGTGATGGCGATGTTATGTTATTGAGAAAGTGGTGGTGTTCTTGATCAAGAGGGTGTCTTGCAACAGGACTCTGCACCATGCCACACAAGCAGGAGTATCCAATCTTGGCTGTCAGGCAATTTCTGTAACCATATCACGCCTTACATTTGGCCACCTAACTCCCTAGACTGCACCCCGCTTGATTATTATGTGTGAGACACAGTTGAGTGAGAGACTAACAAAACTCCTTCTAACACTAAAGATAAACTTATGGCAAGGATTATGGTCGCATTCACCAACTTAAACAAGGAGATCATCCAGAAGAGCTGCAAGAGATTCCAAAGTCGTCTGTAGGACATGGTTGAAGCCAAATGGCAATTTTATTGAATAAATTTGTTCTTTAGTATTTCAAGATATTTTGTGTAATTTTGGTAAATATATTTGTTAAAATGAGATGTCAGTGTTATTTTCATTTTTTGTATAATTTAGACGACAATTAATCCATCATGCCCTGTACTTATTTATTTATATTATGATGGACACTTTGTTGCATAGTAAAATTTTACAGTACCAAATATATTATTGTGAATCTTTCTGATAAAAATATTATTGAGCTCACATGATATATTTATCATATAGACATATATGTCTTGAAAATCTTGCCAGTGTATCAATTTTATTGTAAAAACATTGACATGCATAATAAATTCTGACATAGTGTAATAGCTACCGATATCAAGATATCAAACAGCTTTGATGTGAAATTATTATAAAGTAATGCAAGCAACTATTAGAATTTGAATTAAAGTAATTTGCACTTCATATTATTGTAATGAAATATTATGTTTGAAAATTGTTGATATTTCTTGTATTAATACATGTAGTTTATGAAATAAGTAACTAGTTAAATGAGCTTGGAAGTCAAGTAACAACATTCAGTTTTTTTGTTTTTTTAACTGCATGTGACAATGTTTAGTTTTATTTTTCGAGAGCTATAGTTTATATATAATGTAAATAAAAACCCAGGCTCATGAAATATATCATTGTAGAAAGGAAAAAATATTTCTAAATTGTTACTTCTATTGTATAATGTTTTTTGTTAACATTATAAGTATAGAAAATTTATAAAAATGAAAATTAAGATTAAAACAGCTATGGTATTTTAGCATCCATATTACTCAGATAGCAAAATATTACTTTTTCATGTTATTAGAATAATAAAAAATAATAAATGTTAGATTTTTATTTTCTTACATTTTTAGTTGTATATACTTACATCAATAAAAGCTTTAAATATTATTTAAAATGATAATATCACCTTTTAGAAATATAGAAGCAGCCTTTATTAAAAAAATAAATTTGATTTTTGGCTTATCAGATAAAAATCCAATTTATAGTAAATACTCATATCAGTAATCTCTTTTATAGCACATTTTTCTTCCATAAATTTCCAATTAATAATTTCATAAAATGTTATTTAAAATTTACTTGCTGTTTTGTTAAAGAGTTTAGCTGAAGCTGATGCTGTAAGACTGCTGACCTGTAACTGTGGGCATAAACCTTACCTGAATGCAATTCATAGTAAGGTAAGTTAATTTCATTTTTTGTCTTTTTTAAATTCTTTTAATGCATTTTGAAATATTGCATCTTTTTCCTTCCAAAAAAGAATATTCTTCTTACAAATTAATTGAACCTTATTCTTTTTATACATAAAATTTCACATTTTTCTTATTTATTTATTATTTGATTTCAAGTTTTGAATCATTTGTCATGAAATCATGATTATATAATTATTTTTAATTATTGTTTACATTCCAAGAATATTGCAATATATTTTACACCTAGCTCAGTTTCATGATAAATAATTTGACACTAACAAAAAAGAAAAGAATTTTTATTATTTTTAAAGTAGAATATTTATCACATTTCTCTTTATTAACCTTTAAAAGTATCTTGATGATATATTTATATATATATATATATATTTTAAAATATACTAGCATTAATCTACTGCAAGAGTCCAAGGATAATAGACCGATTAGTTTTTTTCTAAAATAGTTTTACCAATTCTTCCAACTTCCAGTCTAGTAGAATTAATTAGATGTGTTGATGGCTCAGCTCTGAAATCCGGTGTATGGTCCTTTAACAGAACATGAACTTCTTTAGTTCATAATTTACTGACCCGATTACTTATACAGAATTTGTCAGTAATGGATTTGCTAACACAGTTAATATTATCTATCAGATTAAAAGTGGTAATGTCCATTTTTTTTATAGATTGTGGTTAAAGTATTTTTAATTTTATTTTAATTAATAATCTTTAGGAGATTACTTATAAAAATTGGTGGTTTTATCCGATTTTACTTCGATATTAACAGATTTATTTATATCCTCAACTATAAAAGGAGCTACTATCCACCTTAATTAAAAATACTTCAACCAAATCACATTGCAGTGGATTAATACTGCAGATCTTATTAACTCGTTCAAAGATATCCAGAATAAAATCAATAGCACTTTTATACAATAAGTGATTATTATCCATCCATTTTCAAAACTGGGAGTTTGCCCAGGAATACTCTAAAATTTTGGATAATGAACTGGATATTATTTTAAAATGCAGATGTTCTGTTCTGATCTACAACAAAGAACAATGGACTAAATAGACCTCAAATGGATATTCAATGGGTTCATTAGATTCTGCTAGACACTGACTTGGTCAGATTATTTATTCTATATAATTTAAGTGCCTATGATTGTGTTGATACTGCTAGTATTGGTTTATATAAAGATGATGGCTTATTCATAGTTAAAGATTCTACAAAAATTAAAGTAGACCATATCAGGAAAATGATCTACAGAAAACTAAAAAGTTTAGGTCTTAAAGTAAAAATAACTACCAACATTAAACAAGTAGACTTCTTGGATGTTACCTTAGACCTTAATAATTCTTTTCAACCTTTTACAAACATTAATTCTAACCCAGTATATGTACATCCTAATTCTAACCATCCCCTGTCAATCATTAAGCATAAATCCTCTTCAATTGAATTTAGAATCAGCGCTAACTCTTCTAGCATAATAATTTTAGTTAAACATTGCAAATTCTATAATTTTGCCCTTTATAGATATCTTTATAACCACTATTTCTGAAAATAGCGGTTATAAAGATATTACTATTAAATTCAGAAATCCCATTAATAATGACCATAATAAGATCTAGGAAGGTCATCTGGTTTATTTCGCCTTACAATTTGATGGTTAGAACTAAATTGGGATAGAAATGCTTAAACCTTACTAATTAACACTTTCCCACAACTAATCCCCTTAGTAAAATATTCAATAATAATACACTTAAATTAAGCTATTGTTGTGCAGATAACTTCAAAAAATAATTAAAAACACAACAACAAAGTCCTCAACAAGTATAAAAATTTAAAAACTGGATGCATTGCAATGATGTAGTAAATAATACCATACATAATAAAACTAATACCAGCAGATGAAATTGTAGGAATTCTAAGTATTGTACACTTCATAAAAATTGCTTAGCTAGTTCCCTAATTTGCACTATTTCTTCACTTGAAAATCCTAGTATTAAAAAAAATCATATTGGGACTACTAAAAGCTCATTCAAAACCCGCTGAAATCAGTATGTACTATCTTTCAATAATAGTTCTTATAAATACAGTACTTTGTTATCCAAGTATTTTTTGTGTCTGAAAGAAAAAACAAAACTCCTACTATTAAATAGAAATTAATCAGAAGGGCTTGAACTTGTAATTCACTCTATGCACCTTGTTATCTTTGTCTTAATAAGAAGTTAGAAATCATCAGATTTAAAGACAGGATCAACCTATTAAACCAAAGAAATGAACTTAGTGTTAATTGTAAACATAGTTTGTCATTTACCTTACAATATGGGTTGTCAAATTAATATTTACTAGGTATTTAATTTAGCATATATTGTCAAGTTGATATTTGCTAGGTATTTAATCTAGCATAGACAGTCAAGTTATATAGTTACTAGGCATTTAACCTAACACAGATTATCATGTTAATATCTAATAGATTTTAATCTAGCATAAATTATCAAGTCAATATTTAATAGGTTTTTATTATAGCATAGATTGTAAAGTTAATATTTAATAAATGTGATTCCTCAGGCATTAATTTCACATGGTCTCTGAATTTGTTATTATTATCTATGTTAAATTATATGTATATATGTATTTTGTATGTTTGTTTTTATTTGTGTGATATATGAATATATATATACATGGGTACATGAGTTTGTCTATGTATAAATGCATGTATGTAGGTGTGCATGTGGGTTTATATACTAGCATGCATATGAATATAATTTTTTACATGCATGTGTGTATGCGTATATATATATATATATATATATATATATGTGTGTGTGTGTGTGTGTATGTGTATTTGTGTATTTATATATGTATGTATATCTGCATGTGTATATATATATTTTTTTGTTTATGCATGTATATGGCGATGTGTGTATGTTTCTGTATGAGTGTTCTTGTGTCTATTTGTGTGTATTTATGTATAAAGTAGTCTATAAGTAGATCTGTGTATGTGGTTTTATTTTGTACGAGGCGGGGCAGAGCAACTTGCTTATTTGGAATAACAAATAAAACAAAAGTAATGTAATGTCTGTCCTTCTGTAACACTTTTGCCCAGGCTGGCTAATTGTGACACTGCCACCCGGCTGGCTGGTTGGTTTGGTCACTCGCTGATTCGGGAACGGATCCCGCTGCGATGATGTTGAAATGGTACCAGTTATGTCGACGCTTTTGGGCAGCAGTTGCTGGTCATGATGATCTAATCATAGAAGCTGGTTTTCAAGATGTCTATTACAACAACAGATCACTACCCACGTTGTGATTTGAGCTCAGAAATTCGTGTTGTGCAAATCCAGTAGCCGTCTTTATACCAGAACCAAACCGGACACTTGTGTACACTTGTGGTTAAAAATAAACACGGCACAAAAAAAAATTAAATAAATGAATAAGGTCGAAGATGCCTGGAGAGTTACGAATAAGGTCTTTATAAAAAAAAATAATTATTAGTTACAGGAGCAGATAATACAGTTGTCGGAATGATAATACAGCTATCGGAATGCCAGTTTACAACGGAGAGAGAGAGAGTTTTCAAAATCTCAGAGCTTCCAATCTTCAAAATAAAAATGTCTTTTCTAAGTTTCGTTAAAGTAAACAGAGCTCTTCAAATTTTCATTAAAGTCTTTTCACGTATTCTCTACAATCGGAGCTGTCAATCTATTTAACTTTTAAAACAACAAAGTTCTTTCGGGTCCTTATCGGAGCTTAACGGAATTTACTGAAGTAGAGCAAATGAGGAATCAGAAATTTCAATTCTCCACATAACTTTTAAAACAATAATGTTCTTTTGGGATTCCTATCGGAGGCGCATTATTCAACATTAACTCTTTAAGTTAATTGGTGGCAGGCTTCATTCGACATTAACTCTTTAGCCATAAGTTAATGGTAGGCGACCAGCCGTGGGTCATGGCTTCCTCAGTTAGGAACCTTTTTCCACAGTCGTTGCATTTCGACTGCAATTCCAGAAACTCTCTCCACAAAACTTCCGATTTTTCTCGCTGAGCCTCCATTTTTATAACCATTCCAAATCCTTTCAGGGGATTTAGCCAACTCAAAGCTTTTGACCAATGAGATTATTTTCCACCCACATGATTTGCGGGGAGCCATGGCTTGACGAATGAAATATCGACAGCTCACATGATGTAATGTCTTTCTGTCTTCTTTCTTTCAATTACATCATCTTTAGATTTTTCAATTCCCAGGAACAACTGTTGAGGATTTAACCCTACCTGACCTCATCAAATAAATCCCGACATTTAGTTATGACTGTGACCATTTTGTCAAATTTCTACCTGGCCCAAAGCAATCCATTTCGTATATGAAAAAAGAAACAAAGCTATATTTCTTTCCTCTTGTTTTCAAATTGTCAGCTAATTCATCTATTCCCCGGATTTTACAAGTACACGATAGTATTAAAAATAGTTTTTTACATAAGCTCAAATCACGAATTACAATAAAGCATAACTAATAATACCATTTATATTAATCTCTCTCTCCATTGTATTAAACCAAACAAAAAAAAATATATCAGTGAGAGATAGTGTCACATGGCAGTGAATGTTGGACGATCTCCTCAAAGATGAAGGAAAAGCATGAGGCAGCAGAAATGTGGTTTTATCTAAGAATGGGGACAGGTGTCTTAATGACAACATGTCCAGTTGGGCTCTCATATGCTCTAACAGGATCATCAGGGATTGACTAGTCTATTGTACCTTATTAGTAATGGCCATTAACAGAAAATACTGTTGCATAAATCCACTCAGTGCCTGAAATTCATTTGTCATAGCTCTTGAGTCATTGTATATCTTCACCTCAACTCTCAAAAATGACTCATCAACTGATTGATATTTACCCTATTTTTCATTAGCTATTTTCTTGTTACATTCAGTATTAACATGCTCTCTCTTGTCACCTGGGCTAAAACTCTTTGATCTCTTTCTACCACCCCCAGTTTCCTTCTTACAGACTTGATATTTCTGCCACTTACCATTCTAAACAAGACACTCAGTACTTTTCCTATAATAGGGACCACTGTTCCCTTTCCTCTTGTTTGTAGTAATTTGATTCCTTTCAGATAATTCTTCCTTTCTCTCCACTGGGCTTCCAATACAACTGTTTCCAGATTTATAGAGTATAGTAATCTCAGGTATCCTTCTTCCTTGATATATTTCTGGGTTATTTGGTTCCTTGCCATGCCCAGCTTAGCCAATTCATATTCTGTTTGGTTTAATAGCAGCTCGTACCGGTTGAAATCTTTCACAAGGGTAATCAACCATTTTGACCTGGTTAATATTACTTCCCTTGTTTTCTTGAAAATTTTATTTCTGCTGTATTTCCAAGTTTCTATCACCATCATTATCATCATCAGTGGTATCAGCTCCCACATACCAGCCATTCCTGCAAGGGTAACAATATTTCCTTGTTTTTATTCCTCTAACCACTCATTGTTGTGTATTTCCATAGTCAATAATTCTAGAGTACTCCTACTACTTCCTCCTTTTAACTTCTTAACTTAAATCTTTCTCCTTACCTTAAACTACATTAAGTAGGCTGATGAAGTCAACTTAAGTAGCCAGGTGTGCAGCTCTTCTGCCCCAAAGGTCATGCTTCATCAATGTTATTGCCAGACATACACGCACATCCATGTGCAGGCCAACAACAGCACCAACGATTAATTTCCTCCGCCCTTCGTGACGCATTAACCATGCCTCCATCTTCCCCAACAGCTCTTTCTGCTACTTACTGCATAGGTTTTCAAACAAGCATGGTGCTATTGCACACTGACACTGAACACATCCACCCTCAGCATTTGCAGCCTTATTTTCTTATCGAGATTTTGATTTCTTCACCTCTCCCAGTCTCTGCTTAAGGAGTAATTCTGGCTCTTTTTCTAGCCCTGTTTCATTCTTTAATTAAACTTGGAGTTGGGAAAGAGGTATCAATTCTTCTCTTCCCACTTATTCAGCTCTTCCTCTTCAGGAAGTTTTGAGTCAGAACCCTGGACTTCAGTACTGGGGTTCTTTGCTTTTCCAACAATGGTAGAACTGGGCTGTTACATCACAAAGCCCTCTACATGTTGATGTCAACCAAAATTATGACTGAATGCCACTAGTCACCGCCATTGAGTTCAGTACTGGTACATGGACCACTCTGTCCAGTTCACCATTGACAGTCTTTACTGGCTCTTTATCTGATTTGGCCACCACATCACAGTTGGCCCTTAACAGACATCCCAATCTAGCCCTAAACTTATGTCTTCCATTTACTTTGCTCCTCTCTTTTCCAATTCATCAAGCTTTACCTGTTGTATGGCACTCAATGGTAGATCCCTTCCTACTTCTCCTTCTTTTCTTTATTTTCATTGTCTTCAGTGCCTGATTGGACACAATAGGCACTACTTCTTCTGCCTCAACCACTCTTTCCCATAAAGCCACTTTATTCTCTTCAGATTCCTCCTCATCCATTGGGATCAACTGAAAAACTCCTTTTTCCACTTTTCCCTTTGTTACTAGCCTACCTCTACCTGACAATGCAATTCTAGAGAGCAGCTTTATATCTTTCCCAACCACCACTGTTACAGATCCATCTGGGCATTTTCCCAATGGTGTCTCTATGGTATCTACTATTAACATGGTGGGGTTGAACATTACTTGGGCCCTACTGCTATATAGCCAATCCTCTCCTAAAATTACTTCTCCACAGAGGTCAGGGGTGACATAGAAGTTATGGACACGCCTGGTTCATCCCACCCTCACTGGGAGTTCCACCATTCCATCTATCCTACCTGCTTGAGTAATTTCTATATCAGGCTTTCTTATTCTTCCTTACTTTCTTAGGGACCTATATTTTTTTCTCCTAATTAAGGAAACCAAGGCCACTGTACCTATCAGGACTCTCATTGCTGACCTACCCACCATTGCTTCTCAGGTGAGTTCTTCACCTTGGGTCAACATGGAGAATACCTTAGCCTTGATTAGTCACAAAGCCAGTTTGGGTTGAAAGTCACTGAAAATCTACTCATTGATGATCCCAACAAAGCTGAGAGCCACAATAAGAAATGGAAATTTTTGTAAAATTAACAAGGAGTTTATATACATACATTCTGTTTGGTATCATTTCAATTGTTGTAAGAAATTATCTAGCTTCAGTTGAAAAGAAAATCATATGTTTTTTCTTTAATTCCCAGCATCACAAAATTCTACAAAGCACCAGGAGACTATTTCCATGAATTTTTTCTTTCCTTCTCAGCAAGGGTAGGCTGTCCTTAGGGGTCATAAAATCTCCCATGCCCTGTTCCTTAGACAGCTGTCACTTCTATCAATGGTCGTTAAATTTTTCAATAAACAAGAACTCACTTTTCGAGAAAATGGCTTTTCCAATTTCTGCCATGAGAATCTTTATTTCAGTTTGTTGCCAGCATTCAAGAGTCATAAAAACTTTATCTATTTTGCTGGGTAGTTTAAACATATCTCTCGCCTAGCTCTACTGGTTGAAAAAGAAAGAAAGAAAGAAAGAATATATTCAATTATATATTGTTTTTTCATTCAATAATTCATTTTTGTTTGGAAATAGCATAATTGTTAATATTTCTTCCTGGCACAGTCTACATATTTTGCCACCGTTGTAAAGCTTGGGTGTTTTCACCATACTCCAAGTTATGTCTGGGTCTTTTCCATATTATAATTTTAATTCCACACATGGCTAACCAATTTTGTACAATCTTTTAAGTTTTCTATTTTAAATGTAGACTTGTGATTGAACAACCTGGTCTTAAAGGTGCCTTTGGTTGATCGCAAATATATTTGACATTTTTTTAAAGGAGGTGGCAGAGGTTTTACATTGACTTAAAAGAAGTTGCTACAGCAGTGTTTATGATGATGTGGTGACAATGATAACACTTCAGTTACTGAAGAGAGTAAATGTAATTCTTATTTCTTTTTTTTAATGAGAGTAAGAATGTGGGAGTGTATCATCTTCTTTATACAGATGAAAATACATAGATTTTGAACTCTTTCTGTATGATAGATAGGATTTGTAGTATTTTATCGACTTTGACAAATTTTGCTGAGGTTAACTTTATTGCTCTTTTGGATTTTATCTAAAAGATAACATTTTCAACTATCAGACTGCATTTTGCTACTATTAAAATATCTGAGTCTAATGGCTTGTAGTTCGATTTTAACAAGAATATTTTACTATTAACATGTTTTGTGTTCTTTTCATGCTACATACAATTGTTTGCACTTCTTTTTCAATATTCAAGTAGTTAGTTTCTATTGACGTTAACCTTCTTGAAATGTACATGACTGGGCGTTCTTCTTGTGATAAAACAGTAACAAACGCCTTTCCATCTGCGCCAGTGGTTAATGTTATTTCTTTTTGTGGATCAAAAACTTTTATTATTGATTTGCTCCTCAGAATATTCTTTAGTGTTTCAAAAATGATAGTTTGCTTTTGTGTCCAGTCAAATTCATTGTTTCTTTTGCATAATTTTGCAAATGGCTCCATTATGTTGCTGTATCTTGGTATGTATTACTATTAAAATTTATCAGCGTCCAAAAAGGATTCTTCTTTGTTTATGGTCAGCCTTGCCTTTTTTAATCTCACTAAATTTTGCTCTGTTTTATATTTTAATTCTTCTTTAGTTCTTGCCCCTACACCTATATCATCTTGGTATATTATATTTTTTTATTTTTCCTAATATGACTCTTACAATTGCTTTTTGAAAAATATGGTTAGCAGTTTTTATCTCAAATGGTAGACAAGTCCATCTTGATAAGCCTATAGTGGTGTTTATTGTGGTTATTTCCTTGAATTTCTAGTCAATTTCTATTTGATTGTATGCTGAGTTGAGATCAAATTTTGCAAAGTACTCCATTTTTGCTAACTCATGGCTTGCAGATATTTGACAAAGGAAACAAGTTTAATCATATCTGGTGATTTACCCCTATATTGTAATCACTACATATCCTTAAATTTCCATCAGCTTTCTTTATTGCTACTATCAGTGACACTCAATTACTATTACCTTGAGTTAGTCTTTCTAGTATTCCTTGTATCATTTTGTTTAATTTGGCTACTACCAAAGGTAGAATATGAATTGGAACTTTTCTTGACTTTTCTTGATAGTTTTCCATTAGTCAAATTCTTGCTGTATAGCCTTTCAATAATCCTTCTGCTTCCATGGAATTAATTAGTCTTGCTGTATCTACTTTTAATGCATCAATCCCCAAAAGTCTGATTTGTTTTGCATGCTATAACTATAATGGGAATTATTTCAAAATGCCTATCGGCTTCAAAATTACCTTGAAATGTACCCATTGTTTTTATGGTTGTTCCATCAAATTGCTTTAATTGTATGCTGTTTTTTTTTTCATTTATGTCATCCTAATTTTATCCAGAAATTTTTTGGTATCAACATAACTTCACTGTCTCTATCAACCGGTATGTTAAATACTTGGCCATTTAATCTTAATTTTTCTCTAACTCTTTTTTGTGTATTCATTGTAAATATTTCAGCTTCTTCTTCTTCGGAAGGTGTTTGCACAGTTTTTACAATTTGCTTTTCGTGTTTCCATACGTTCTGAAAATGATCTCGTTTTGTTTGCAATTTCAGTATATTTTTCCTAGAGCTAGACATTTGTACTTGTCTTTCTCGTGATTTTTTCCACAATATCTACATTTAATTATGGATTTGGTCTTGCTTGTCTTGTATGTCTCGAATTCTTCTTTTGGCTGATTAAATTCTTTAATCAACTCTGTTTGCAAAAACTCAATGCTAATTTCCAAACTCATTCTGCTACTCTTTAGACATTCTAGTATTTTTTTACTGGTGGTTTTGATCTTGCAAGCCTTCAATTAACCTAAGAAGAATCAATTCATCTTCTATTGTGATTTCTTGTGCTCTCAATTTTTCAAATTCACAATACTTGGCTCGTTCTTTCAATCTATGTAAGTATTGTATAATGAACTCATTTGTTGCTCGTCTTGTTTCTAAACCTTGGTTCTTTCAGCAATTACCAATTTTTTTTCAGTCTTATGTTCTTTTTTATAATTTTCACAATTTTTTCAAATGACATTTCTCATAATTTACTCGGGTAACACATTGTCAAAATTTTCTTCACACCTTTGCACCCAACTGTAGCAAGAAATAAATCAGTTATCTCGTTTTCTTCTCTATCAGTCTGTGTGTCTCTTAATTTTTTTATTCTTGTAAATGCAGCAAAAGTTTTTATCCATATTTCTATGTGTTCTGGGTCATCCAGCAAATTTAAAGATCCTATTGGTGACGCCATTATGTTTCACATTTCTTTGTGCATAATGGTAGTCATAGCACAGTTTTTCATGTCCTTTCTGACGACAGGGTTTTCTGTTTCTTACCTCTCCAGTTATTTTCTGTTTATACTTGCCTATTAATTTACATACGATACTACAGGAACACTGATGAAAATATTTGCCATTCTCTTTTTGACACAAACTTTTTTTGCACTAGACATTAACAAATTTTTTTTTTTTATAAGCGTTTCACCCCGAGCAAGGCATGTCACTGCCACTACTGTGCAGGGGGCTACGTAGAATGAAGAAAGGCTGATTAAATATAGGAAATAACAGAGGGTGGGTGATAGGCGGGTGAGGATACCGAGAATGAAGGTTGAGTAGATGAGAGTGTTGTGAGAATAGTTGGGAGTTAGTGTGATAGGAGGTGTCTATTGACCCTACATTTAAACACCTGGAGATTGTAACTGTCGGGAAAGCAGACTTGTGGAAGGGAGTTCCACAGGCGGGAAGCGCGAGAAAAGAAGCTGTTGGAGTAGAATTTACGGTTACATCTTTTGTCCTTATGTTATAAATATGACACAACAAATGATCAAGGAACTACAATGGGAATTTCCCTTTACACAACACTTCTTATCCTGTCACCAGTTTCAACAAGTTTTAGATTCTGAAAGAATTCATAAAATCAAAACCAGAATCATTTTTTTATAATGGAATACATCATTTAACCAAAAGAGTGTTGTATTGTCATAGAAAGCAAAGTGATGCTATGAAATTATATAACTAAAAGATTTTGTTTGAAATTTTAACCTTTAACCTAATAATCTACCAATATATCTCATCAAACCATTCCAACATTTTTTATAATTTTAACAAATATTTTAGAATTAAACTTATGTTTGTAGCATTTATCTATTCAGCTTTCTTATTCTTTGCTAAGTTTATGTTTGCATGTTCTTATTTCTTAATTTGAAATCAAAGCATATTTTTTCTAAAGAAAAGCATTATACAATATTTTATTATTCTCTTTGAAATATATTACTAACATTTTAATGATAATATCTAGATATTGAAAAATATTTTCTTTTTATTATTATGTTTTTTTTTTTCAGAATGTTCATTATATTATTAAAGCATCACTTAGCATCCTTCATAATATTGCCAGAAATCCATCAATCAAACATTATTTCAAGGAACAAAAAACTTCAGAGGTAAATCAGTTTTTTAAACATATTCATGAAAATTAACCAAACGTTTATACCATTAATTCTTTGAAGCATTATAAGCTAAACTTTGTTCCAGTGTTGGTATCTGAGTGGTGGGTCATTTTTAATACCATGTTTTTATCATTGCTAATAATTTAAATGGTCATTTAGAATGTTAATTGGATATGTATTGTAAATATTTGTTCTGTAGTTTCTATCAGTGAAATTGTTGTGACCATTCATTTTCAAGATACTAAAAGTATGTATTATAACAACAAAACAATTTTGTTAAATAGTAGTAAATGTGAGCTATGACTAAAAAAGATACAAATTTGTTGTGAATAAAATAATTTACAAAATTTTCTTATATCAGTTACTAAGCTGTTGAGTTTTATATCTATACGTAAATAGCCACTGTTAAAAATTGTTTGTTTTTCTAGTAAAAGTTTTTCTAGTAAGTTTTTCTTTTTTTTTTTCTACTAAAAGTTTTGTGTAATATTTTTGCCCTAAATATATTTAATCCCTGTGAAAGAATTCAGATATATTTGAATAGTTATATAGCTTAAGATCATTTAGATATTGAAATACTTATGTCTATACCTTATCTAATTAAATCTATTAAAAATACCCAAATTTTTAGACTTTATTGGTGTTTGTTATACTTGTAGTTGATTTATAGATAAGTTTTGCATGACAGGAAGATAACAACTTTCAATACCAAACCTTATAATATTTTTCTCAAAAGTGACATTTTGTAGTTGCAACTGTTTAATTGAACTTTATATTCTGTATCACTATTTTGTGTAGTATCCAGCCCGATCAGCAGAATGCAGGGTAGTTCAAGGCAGACACAAACAGATGTAGTAGGGATGAATCAAGGTTGTCCAACTATATGCTGCGATTGTTTGTGTACTAATTCAGTTGCTGTGAGACTTTGCATTGTTTTAAAAGCACATCACTGTTTTTGACAATGTGATCATGTAGGAGTCAAGATTGATAGTGGTGCCATTGGGCATGAATTATAATATGATTCCATTTTGGTTATAAACTTCAGTGACCATCACATAGCCTGTGGAAGATATTGCCTTAAAGAAAGTTTGTTTTTCTAGTTAGTGCCATTCCATTAATCTTCTTTTGCTTTCTAGTTCATAGTCATGAACCCAGGTCTCATCTTTTCTATTTATTGTAATTAGGAAGGTGCTATCAATATTGTGCTGCTCCAGAACTTCTTGGGCAGCAACCAAACTCTTATTCTTCATTGAATCTCAGCATTTTGGTAACTCACTTTACACAGACTTTTGAGTAGTGAAGGAATTCTATGACAGCAATTTGTTTTCTATATATGTCCAGACGAGCTACTATTTGAATGAGGAATATGGGTAGGAACAAAAAAAGGTAATTCTACAAATTTTTCTTATGAGCTTCTAGACACTTCGTGATTTATAGCTAAAAATCCCAAACAATTCTGACTATTATTTTTATAATTAAATTAGAGCAGGCATTCATTTTTAGTAAACCTTGGAGCTCAGGTTTCAATATGAAAAGTTAATAACTGGCAATTATTTTTATCTCTTAAAGTAAAAAAAAAATTGTGTCTTATGTTAGGTTTACAAAGGATAGATTTTTTTTTTCTCGGTGATGGTGGTTAATTTTCTTTCACTTTTAAAGTAAATATAGAATTAGCTATTTCCCTTTGTTTAATTTTTCTCAGAAATGACTGAATTTTTTTCAGGTAATTCAACCATTTATATCCTCAAAGGATGAGATGTTTAAAGTTTTATCCATGATGACTATGGCATATATCATCGAAGAAGATGATAATGCAACTCTTATTGATGAAACAGGTAAATACTTATTTTATTAGAAAGTTTATTTTATCAAAACTGACTCTACTTCATTCTATAATTATAATAGGCATAGGCAGAATGTATCAACAATCATGGTTTTAATCACTTTGACCTATATATCGGAATACAATGTGTTTTTTTAAATGATGTTGTATTTTTTGTATTCTAAAGTTATATATTGACATAAATCTTCAATATCTCTCATCTCTTAAAAGTTTGAAATGATAGATTTATGTTTCAAACAAAATTTACTTTTTTCTTTAACCTGAACAAAATCTGCTTGAAAAAATTCTAAATTGAAAAGGAACTGAAAAAAAATTGTTTTCAGAATTTTTCCTACTCAACATTAGATTATGAAGAATATTTGAAAATAGTAAAAAAAAGTTATAACAGCTAATATTAGTATCAATCCATAAAAAATAAATATAACTTACTAACAGTGATCTGATGGTTAATTCCTTCTTTATAATAACTATGAGATTGTAGTGATAAAAAATTATTGTCTGTCCTTACATAAGCTGCAAACGAGTTTGTACTACAGCACAACATCAAATGGCATGGAAAAAGACATCACTGTAATTTGATGTTAGCTTTAAGGACAGCAATGAACCAGACTAATTGATTGAAATGCTCTCCTGAGACTGCAAAAACCAGCACCCAAAGTTTATCAGTGGGAATAGTATATTGCCTCATACTATCAGGGTAATTCTTTTTGGAACTACCACAAAAAGTTTTAGACATTAGTTTCTTTGTACAATCTTCTTCAAATTAGACATCTTTTTGATTCACTCCATATCAAAACTTTTTGGGCAGATGTGAACACTATGAAAGCAAAATTAAAAATGAAAAGTTACTCTCTGCATAGGGGCTTCAAACATTGCATCTGGTTCACAAAGCAAAACTCCCAAAAATAAAATAAATTTAAATGTTGGATCCAATCACAAAAGCACTCACTAAAAAAATGACAAAAATGCCAAGTCATGTATCCACTCTGACTGCTTAAAAGGACCTGCTCAATGATCCTCAAGCAATTTCATAGGTCCACTGAATGGATACCATGACATCATAGTAGTGGATAGTTTTACAAAATGGCCTGAGATACAAAGGATAAGAAAACCGACAACGCAAACTACTAAAAACTTCCTGCTGGAATTGTTCACAGGGTTTGGTGTGGTAGACACAATTGTGACGGAAAATGGATGTCAGTTTACGTAAAAACAATTTAAAGATTTCTGCAAAGAATACAACGTCGAACATGTTACCACAGCTCCTTATCACCCAAGATCAGATGGGTTAGCAGAAAAATTTGTGGGCACCCTAAAAAGAGCTTTAAAGAAAGCTTGGCAAATACCTGCAGATGAAGCCCTATAGAAGTTTCTACAGATATACAGAATTACACCAAATAATGGAACACCAGCCTCGCAATCACCAGCTGAGGTGTTTTTGCACGTCAGATAGACTAAACTATCGCCCGGTTCACACTCCACCCACGTCTATTGAACAGGTGAAGAGGCTCTTGTCACTCTTTTTTTTTTTTTTTTTGCAATTGGAGTAGATAGACTAAACTATCAACCGGTTCACACTCCACCCACGTCTATTGAACAGGTGAAGAGGCTCATCCCTTGTTCCCTGTTTAGGATGTAGTTTCTGGTTTTCTCTTTTCCAATCTTGTCACTCTTTTTTTTTTTTTTTTTTCAATTGGAGTAGATAGACTAAACTATCACCCGGTTCACACTCCACCCACATCTATTGAACAGGTGAAGAGGCTCATCCCTTGTTCCCTGTTTAGGATGTGGTTTCCGGTTTTCTCTTTCCCAATCCCTTACATAGCCCCCTGCACATCAGTGGCGTTACCGCCTTGCATGGGGTGACATGATTAAAAAAAAAAAATGTAAACCTCCAACCAAAGTTAGAAATTGACTTACATTTCTAAACTGTTATGGTCATGTATTCCTGTTTTCAGAGAAGACCAACCTGCAATCACCATTCAAGGTTTTACAAAAGAAATCCAAAATTTTGCACTATATGTTTGAAGAACATAACCCAAAACATCTCTTTAGCTAAAACAAGCTTTTTTGGATGCTCTGACACTCAAAAAGTTTCATAATTATCCTGCCAAATGTTTCCAAACAGATTTTAACAAAGTCTTGTCATTAGATGACCTAAGCATTTAACACTTCAACTTATTCTTTCTTGCAGTTATATAACCTTAAGAGCAAAAACTTCTCTTTTCACTACCTGTGAAGATACTGCATCATACATTCTTTGAATTGTTTCCATCATACTTGTACTATGCAGGAATTGTTTTTATTTCAGTTAATTTACCTACAAGTTTGTCTATGTTGCTCACACACCTCCAGCATTCTATTTTAAATGACAGGTTATAAAATTTTTATAGGAATTGTGTACCTACAGAGATACAAATGTAATTGTTCTTATATATAGTATTACATAACAATCCCACACAAGTAGGAAAATTGTCAACCAGACTGTTCCAGAACAACAGACAAACTAGACATTTATCTTGTTTGTCTTTTAAGTTTATCTCTCAAGGCTCAAATGATAACAGCCCCACATTACTATCTCTGGTAAAACTGTAACATCATTCAAAAGGCTTTTTCTTTCTTTTATCAGTATTTCTCTACATTTATTATTCTCAGTTTATAATAACTTATGTGGCAACATTGACTCCACTGGCAATAGCTAAAATTGGTTGAATTTCCTCTCGCCAATTCTTACAAGATATACTGAAGAAAAATTAAACTTCTCTCTAAATCAATGGATATCAAGTCATAAATTTTCATTAAACCTTGTTCATCTTTCTACTGTTTTTCAGTAACAATTCTCAAATTATCTATAGCTGCAAAGATCAGTTATTTTGTAAATTTTAATATTATTTTCTCTAGAATTATGAGTGTTGTAACCCTAAAAAGGTTACTGCATAAGTAATCACCAAAACAGAGGTTGGAAATAATAGTATATCAAGTACAAAACTCACACGCTGTGTGAAGTAGGTACACTGCTAGTCAGTATAACCATTCTACTCTACCTTAATAGTGTCCACTTATTTAAGAGAATAGGAACATTCCATTCCTGTATATAGTTAGGTATACAACAATGAGGCTATACCAAAAGTTCAAGAAAGAACTAAAAATAAAAATTCTGATAGTTAAATTTTGGAAAGCAGATTGGGCTGAGATCTTTTCAGTTGCCCTTTTGCTTAAACAGATACTAAATATATTGGTTTTTAACCATCATTAGTATCTTGTCTGTGTAATATAATACTTACCAATTTGTGAGATGTGATTTAGAGTATTTGTTCTTGGAAGCCAATATACTAAAATATGATGCTGAATTGTGACAGAAATTTCCATAATGTAAAGTTGAGGCATAGAACTACACAGTTAATAATCCTAGAATATCTGTCTTAAGGTGTGATCTGGTGTACAAAAAGTAAAAATAAGCAAATTACTTATGATTTATTTTAGTTTGCAAAAAATGAATGTGGTATTCTTATTGGCATGCAGGACTGGATTTAGGCCTGGGCTAATAGAATTTGAAGGCCTCTTCATTATGTATGTTTACTCTCTGCCCCATGTCTATAAAAAACGATCACCAGTGCAGAAAAAAATTAATCATATCTATTGTTAAGACTGTCAACTTCAAATAACTAAACAAGTAATTATAAATCATGGGGATTAGATAGAAAAAAATAGATTCTTAGATTGTATCACACTTCAATGAACACAGACATGCAATAAGTGCGAAATTGTACAAATTAGACAAAAAGATAAAAATAAGATAAAAATTAAAAAAAAGAAAATAGTACAATTTTGAAAAAATAAGTAAAATATTAAAATCTTTAAATGACGTTTATCAGTGAGAAATCAAATACAAATTCTTTTAGAATTTATTTTAGAGTAAATTAATTTTTTTTTGATTTGTTTAAACATTACAAAGATTTTAATATTTTACATAATATTTTTTCAAAATTGCACTATTTTCTTTTTTTTAATTTTTATCTTATTTTTATCTTTTTGTCTAATTTGTACAATTTCGCACTTATTAAATGTCTGTATTCAAGGAAGTGTAAAGTTGAGCTAAAATTAAGCAAAGTAGACAATATTATACAAAACCAAAAAAGCTGCATCAAAATATAAATTGAACCCTTTTAAGGGGGCCCATTGAATATAAAAGACCCACTCAACTAGAGGGACCCAAATACTCTAAATTATTTCAAATTAGTTCAAAAGAGCTTCATTAAATCTGAAAATAACCAAATCCATCAGGGGCTCTTCTAGTTTTGGGGCCCCTGGGGTGCAGCTCATACTAGCTCAGAGATAAATCCAGCACTGCCGACATTTGATGTCATAATGTTTAATATCAGAAATATTTTAATTTTTAAAATCTTTAAAAAATATGATTTTTCTGAAATGTTGAAATATTACAGGTAGCATCCCATGTATGCTGCAATGGTTAGACAAAGCTCTAGACAGCAATAAAAGAAGATACAAAGGATTTACACCACATGAAATTGTACAAGGTTTAGAAAAGTTGGCTGTAATTGATTCAAATAAACTAAAGGTAAGAAAATTTTGTTTTTAAAAGTGATTTCTCACAATGTGATTGAAATGACCATTGTGAATCAACAATGAAAAAGCAGTTTCAATGCTGGTTTATTTTCATAATTATCTTTAAGTAAGCAAACTGCTTGTACAATAGTGGAACCACTGACAAACAGAAATCATTTTCATTCATTCAATCAAAGGATGCTTTACATTTTTACATTACAAGGCTGATGTTGAAAGTACAGTGAAATAACTTGAAAATAATTTTTCTGTTTTAAATAAATCTAAGAGGTTGAATAAAATTCTTATTTAAGTTACATAACTCAAGATAAAGTTACAGCCATGACAATAAATGTTTAATTGAAATGTACATTCTGAAAGTAATACCTTCTATTTATTTCCATGTAAATTATAACAGACACAGGAAGCAATGCCAGCACCAGGTTTTCAGCTGCTAAACTCTATTTTTCCAGAGTCACCATAAAGTCATTTTTGAAAGCTCTTCATTTTGTGGGTCAACAGATGTGCAGGGCTACTCACAAGGTGGCTTATCATACATATTTCTGTCACCACCATTGAAATACATTATGCACTGCTAATGTTATCACATCCACTGTTGATCTTCATCAACATTCAGCATGCATTGATGAATGTCAATAGGTACAACTTTTTCTATATCAAGGAGTTTCATGTCCGATGCCATTTTGCCAGAGTGCTATCTGTAATGAGGCCAAAACATTTATGGGTTATTGGTGGCAGGTCTAATTTGTACTGCCATACTACCAACATCTACCTCTGATGTTGTTAGCGTACATAATAAAATAAGAGGTATTACTTTTTTACTCTCTTCTAGGAAAAATATCAGAAATGATCAAGCTATAAATATATATCAATATTCTTTGTACAGATTTTTCAAGTATGCAAGTTATGATTTTCTGCTAATGGAATTACTATTCATTGCAAAATTGACATCATCTTTCTATTTGAAGTTATCATACATTCACTGTAAATCAAAACAATTTTATTAATAACAAAAACAAAATTGTAAAAGTGATAATATTTCATTTATATTACTTCTACTGATTTTGTTTTTCTCGGGGTACATGTAAATCTTTTGTTGAATTTTGTCTTACAGATTGTTGAAGGTGGTATATTGCCGCTCTTAACACGAATGCTGCAATATGATGATGCTCGGGAACAAAGCTCAGCTGCACGAATTTTGTGGACACTCTTATTTGATGAAACAGTACGAGAAAAATTTAAGGATGAGCAAGACCTGGCAACTTTATTGGAGAATCTGAAAGACAGCAAAGATAAATCTGTCAATAGCAATGCAAGAGGAGCTCTCTGGTTTATTACTGGAGCTAATCAAGTGACAGAATTGGATAGTGAGTAACTTGTCATTATCTATTCAGTATCTTAGCTTCTGAGATACTAACACAGATTCCATTTCCCAATCATCTTGAATTATTTTTAAGAACTGCTAAAATCAATCATGATGGAAGACAAAATGTCATGTTTATTCATTGTATCTTAGTTTTATCTTTCAAAGATTTAAATTCAGTCATTCTTTTTTTTTTTAGTCTAATCTTTTCAAAACTTTTCTAGGATTTGTTACAATCATTATTGGCATTGTAAACAAGCAGGCTTAACATACAATTTGTATGCTAGGAAAAATACTTATATTCTAAAAAATAAATGAAAAATAATCCACTTTTCTTTGCAAGAATTTTAATAATTTATGTTGGAATGCTTGAAATGAGGAATTATTATTATTACATATTGATTTCCATTAGGTCTGGTATACCCATTTTTGATGCTATACTCACAATGCTTCAACTATTGCATCTTCCAGTCTACTTCAGATGTCTGTCACCATACTCTGTAACCTTCTCAGAATTTTGATCTAAGCTACCTTTTCTATTTATGGGGTAGAGTGTTATTTTACATCCCTGTTTAAATAATTTAAAATTTTCCTTATCAGTTAATATTCTCCAGTCTGTTCACCTTTGTGTTGCTTGCTTGTTTCTTTTGCTAAACCAAAATATATGATTTTACTCACTACCTAAACCAAGGATTGAAATCACAACTACCAAAGAATCAGATTTTAACCAACACTATAATTCACTAAATCATGAGTCTCTTAGACAATCCAGTGATGTAAATTTGGTGCCTTAAACCTAATGTCTGTACTCAAGTGGTGTCATATTTTAGTGTCATATCTTTTTTCATCATAGGCTGTTTCTCTTTACTAGGTCTACCAAGGAAGCTGTCCGAGTCTAACATAAGCACTGGTTCTTTTAGTTATCTTATGATTAAGTGTTGTTCTCTTTCTGTTATCTTAACTTTATTCCATAATGGTTGATAACAGGTCTTTTTCTCTGAATATATGATCAGCTATACCTGATTTCAGTGTTCCTCCCTGCAAGCATAATATTAGCTTAGTTTTTACAAGCAAGTATAACCCTTTCTTTGTCAATAATAATTAAAAAATTACCATAGTCTGTTTACTATATATAGAGGTAAATCTAAAGATTCAGAGGATCTGCAGTCATTATAGTATTGAAAGGCAGTTCAAACCTTCAGTGATATCTCTTCAGAATAGAACATGTACATAAATGATGATCAAATATATGAAAGCAATGACTATCTTGAAACAGTTGCATTTGTCAAAAGATTTGGATGAGGTTAGGAAAACATTTTTAGAGTATTATTATGCTTTTTCATTTTAAGAGAAAAGATTACTTGAAAAAAAAACATTTGTGCATTATTATTATTATTTAATGAGTCAAGAGTGGTTAATGAAATTTCACACATAAGCATTATTTATCTTGTGTAGATCAGTTGAGATTGATAATAATCAAATCAAAACATAATAGTAATCATTAGAATCACTGTGAAATTGTAATTACCAACATACTCTAAATATCTAAATGAAGCATTCAAAATCAAGTTACTTTGAGTTGTGGGTTTCACAAAGTGAAAACAAAATAAGGCTACTAGACCATATTATTGTGTACTGTTTAAATATAACAAAAATTTTCTCTTTCTTTAAAAAAACTTCGGATTGACAATAGAAAGTGGATACTTTAAAATGTGGAAGAAAAGAAAACATATGTCAAGTGGAATGAACCACTACTGACTGAATGTGATGCTGTATATTTGGTGGGATTAGAAGGGAATCTACTAGGCACGTCTTTCAGAGAAAAAACTAATTGATTCAAGCAATTACAAACCTCAGTTAGACCAAATGAAACCAACAATGACTGTTCCTTCAGATTACAGTTGAGCTTAAGTAAAATATAAGGACTTTATTTACAAGATAGGATACAGCAATGGAAAAGAAATTATGGATATATAAGTAAGGATTCATAAGTCTAGTTTAGAGTTCACCTTTTAATAATGCTATTGCACTTCTTTCCTTTTCCAGGCCACATATAAAATTCATTAGAAAACCACCCAGTTATCTGAAAAACTTGGTGGTTTTCTAATTCTTGTACTGGATCTAGTTTCATTGCTCATTAAAACATCAAAAAGAGCACTCTCTTAGTGAACTGCAGTTCCTGATGTGGAGGCTTCCTGACTTAGAGGCTGATCTGAGTTGTCGTGATGGATTTGTGGAGTGACCAAGACTTGATGCATACTTTTGTATAATTGATTATCAAAGTATAACTCTTTCTCCTAAGTTTCAATTTGCCCTGGTTCATTTAATACAGATTTCATCCATTTTTTAGATGATCAATGTAATGCTGCACTACTTTCGCATAGTCCAACTAAATCAAATAAGATAAAGCATGTTTTAATCATGACCATCCCACATAACCATTTCAGTCAGGCATAAAAGTTTTTGCTAGCACAGAATCACATTCTTGGAATTCTCTGAGAGCACCTGCTTTATCGGGATTGTTTTTTTAATTCTATGCTATCTTCTCATGTTTTTGTATTGAGGTTTTGTGAGGAATCAAGTTCAAAACAGTTTTTATCTTCCTGTTTATCAGTACTTTAGCTGGTAACATTCCTACTGTAATCATTTATGAAGTTGAATTGTAGGACAACAGAAATTGACTCAGCTTTAAATTCAATGAACATCTCTCTTGACTTCTTTTCTACATTCCCTCTTTGAGAATGCACACATACCTTTCTGCTAAACCATCAGATGAAGGAGGCTTCGGAAGTATGAATTTTTACTTCTAGATTTTAACTTCTATGAGGTTTTACTGAAATTCCTAACTGACAAAAGCAGTAGCATTATCTGAAACAATTCTGTGTCAAAACATTTGTAGACTTTCAATAGTTGAGGTTGCAGTTGATGAAATAGTTATATATACATCTATCCATTTGCCACAGGGATAAAAAATTACCAGGAACATGTGTTTTAGGAATGGACTAGCATAGTCAATATACAATCAGGACTACTCTTTCCCCAGAAACTCCCAAGGATGTAAAGAAGCTGTTGTAGATATCAAATTGTTGGTTCACACTTCCTCACTTTAAAGTTAATATCCTTGTTTAGATTAAACCTCCAAAAATAATTTTTTCTTTAGCACTGCATTCGAATCATTCCTGGGTGTCCATCTGGGAGTGCTTCTAAGAGTTGTTTCCATCCCTGCAGGGGTACAATAATCCTCTTGCCCCACATTATACACATTTTCTACAACCCCCTTGAAAAATAGGTATACCATTCTTCTGAATTAGGATGTTTGTCAGGCTATCCATGTTTAATCCACATCAATACTAGTTTGAGAATGGTATTCTTCTTTGTCTATCTTGCAATTTCTTGACACATGATTAAAGTTTGGTTAAGATACTCCAGCAGCATAATAGTCATCGAAATTGCCAGAATATTGTTTGGCAGTCAGAATTTCCATTTTGTTTACCTTCTTGATACACAAGTTGGTAGATGTAAACTGATAATATTACAATCCACCTCTGGATCCTTCCAGAGTTGATTTCAGGGATTCTTTTATTTTCCTTGAAATATTTCAAAAGGGATTTATAGTCAGTATAAAATTTGATTTTCGATCACGTTCTTGCCAAATTTGTAGTATACCAAGTTAAACACAGAGCCTAGGTAAAATATAAGAGCTTTAAATTTACAAGATTGGAAGTACATTGATTGAAAAGGAATTGTAAGTAAAGGGCAACAACTCTATTTTAGGATCTACATTTTCAATGCTAAAATTTTAATCTTGTATTTTGTAATCTGTGCGTAGTGCAATGTATGTGTGTTCCTGAGATACAGTAAACAATACATAATATTCTAACCAATTTAAGAGAATATTGTACATTGAATCCTTACCTGGCTTTCACAAAGTATTTTCAAAATAATATTAAGCTCAAGTCCCTGGCAGTACCTCTCTTTCAGGAGGGTACTGGGGTCATTATCCAGCTCTTGAAGCATCCACAAAAAGAGAATTGCCAAGCTTGAGCAATTTTTCCATGTTGTTGCCATAAAGGCATAAAACCTACTTAAATCTCAAGCAGGTGTTGCATTAGTGATGTGAAAAAACATCCATTTCAATCTGCGTATATAACACATCACTCAATAACTCCATGGCCTGACATTATATTACCAATATAAAATCCATGTGATTTTTATGAAATACTAACCTTCAAATGGAATGTGAGAAAATTTGGGCCCAGTCAGATTATTAGTTTACAAATTACAGTTATTTAAGTGAAGTTACTGTTGCAAATTTTCAAAACAATGGAAAAATTTGAATTTTGTGTGTTGATAAAGCATTCTGATGGGGGAAAAAATACTGTTCAAGCAAAGCAATGGCTTGATAAGTTATTTGGACTTAGCTCCATTGGAAACAATGGTTAAGAGGTAGTATGCTGACTTTAAGCACGTTCATACAGACACAAATGCTGAACACTCAGGTTGCCCAAAATTGGCAGCTGTCCCAGAAAACACCTAAAAAATACAAAAACTTGTTTTGGCTGATTGTAAACTAAAGTTGCATTAGATTGCAGAGAAGCTGAACATATCGGAAGGCTGTGTATTCACCATTTTGTATGAACATTTGTCAATGAGAAAGCTGTGTTCACTCTGGAGTCAAATCGGCAGTCAGCTGAGTGGACAGCAGCAGATGAAAGCTGTTCAAAGTGACCAAAAATGAAAATATCAGCAGGCAAGGTTTTGATCACCATATTTTGGGATGCGCAAAGTATTTTGTTCATTGATTACCACGAGAAAGGAGGAACCATCACTAGAAAATATTATATAGCATTATTGGTGTGTTTGAAAGCAAAAAATCGCCAAAAAAACGGCCACAAATGAAGAAGAAAAAGTGATATTTCACCAAGACAATATTGCTACGCTGACAAAACTACATGAATTGCATATCAGATTGTTTTTGCATCCACCGTATTCTCCAGATCTGGCTCCCAGTAACTACTGGCTGTTTTCAAACCTCAAAAGAATGCTTTAGGGAAAGAGCTTTGGCTCCATTAAAGAAGTGATATTGGAAACTGAGGTGTATTTTGAGGCCCAAAACAAATCATTCTACAAAAAAAGCATTGCTTTCTGATGGGGAAAAATACTGTTCAAGCAAAGCAATGGTTTGACAAATGTTATTTGGACTCTGCGCCATCAGAAACAATGGTTAAGAGATGGTATGGTGACTTTAAACATGGTCGTACAGACATAAATGATGCTGAATGCTCAAGTCACCCAAAATCGGTAGTTGTCCCAGAAAACATCAAAAACATCCACAAACTCGTTTTGGCTGATCGTAAACTGAAGTTGCGTGAGATTGCAAAAGAGTTGAACATATCAGAAGGCAGTGTATTCACCATTTTGCATGAACATTTGTCAATGAGAAAGCTGTGTTCAAAGTGGGTGCTGCGTTTGCTTACAGTCAATCAAAAACACGTCAACAATTCAGAGCATTGTTTGAAACTGTTTCAACACAACAAGAAGGAGCTTTTGTGTAAATATGTGACAATGGATGAAACATGGATCCACCACTTCACTCTGGAGTCAAATCAGCAGTCAGCCGAGGGAACAGCAGCAGGTGAAAGCTGTCCAAATTGACCAAAGATGCAAACATCAGCAGGCAATGTTTTCATCTCCGTATTTTGGGATGCACAAGGTATTTTGTTTATTGATTACCTAGAGAAAAGAAGAACCATCAATAGCAAATATTATATAGACTTATTGGTGCATTTGAAAGAAGAAATTGCCAAAAAACGGCCACAAATGTGGAAGAAAAAGTGATCTTTCACCAAGACAGGGCACTGTGTCAGAAGTCAATTGCAACAATGGCAAAACTACATGAATTGCATTTCAAATTGCTTCTGCATCCATCCTATTCTCCAGATCTGGCCCCCAGTAACTACTGGCTGTTTGCAGACCTCAAAAGAATGCTCCAGGGAAAGAGCTTTGTCTCCAATGAAGAAGTGATATCAGAAACTGAGGTATATTTTGAGGCCAAAGACAAATCATTCTACAAAAAAAGGCATCAAATAGTTAGAGAAGTGTTGGAGTCAGTATATCACCCTAGAAGGAGACTATGTTGATGAATGAAGTCAAATTTTGCTTAAAAGTTGTTGTCTTATTTGTTAGGCCCAGGACTTATTGATTGTATAATTGTTATGTGTGTGTGTGTGTGTGTGTGTGTGTGTGAAATTTGAAAAATAATAAACATAGATATTAAAACAAGATTATTAAATAAATTTAAATATGCATAACACAATATTCACTACACTACATTCATTAGAACTTTTTTTTATAAATCTTGGATATTTGGCGACTGTTTTGATAGTTGAAGCGGCTATGCTGTTATGTGTCACTTGACTATGGTAAATTAAATAAATTAACTACCGCCACTGGCTTTTTAAAAGAAAATATAAAGAAAAACATTTTTATTTTAAATGTCTTCTTTGAACTTAAATTTTGTTTCTATTTAAAAGATAATTAAATTAGTCAAATGCTAATCCAAATTAAAAGAAAAATGAATTTCCATATATGAACATTTTAGGCATTTTAAAAAATCATTTTAGATACTTTTTATTTTTTGTTACTCATCCAGCTGACATTGTTTACAAAAAATATAAACAAAAAATTTAAAATTCTCTTTAAAAGCCAATATTTGTCCTAAAGATGTGTTTCAAAGTCTATTAGTCGATTTAAGGATTAATTAACTGGATTTTCAAAATTAATGCTTACCTTTTTACTTAAAACTAAAAGTAAAGCAGAATGAAAATCTGTGAGGTCAAAGGACATGCAAGCACCAATTATAAAGTACATTATTTTGTGCAATCTGAATTTCTGGTATATTCACATTTGATATTGCATAAATTTTTACTGAAATAATATCTTCAAGAATTTCTTTTTATATAACTGTAAAAAAACAAATTGAATGATTCTCTGCCCCCAGAAAATAAAAATTAAAATGTATACATGTGATATCTGAAAGAGAGTGTGAAACATGCCACACAACAATATTTCTTCAAATTTTTTTTTAATAAAATAACATATTCAGTAAAATACTCATTCATTAATGAATAAGTCCTGAAAACTTTGTTAGAACTGCCTTATTTTTGGCAAATATTATAAAACAGAGGATGTTGAATTTTTTACCTTCATTACAAAAAAAAGCATCCATTTTGGTGGTATCTAATATAAATAGATTCACATTGGTTTGTCGCTGTTATGTATTTTGAAATAAATGCAAAGAAAATACAAGTATATAAAATAAAAAATATACAGTGGAACCTGTCATACATGACCATCAGTACTGCCATCAAAAAAATTGGTCACATACAGCAGATGGTCACTCACTAAGGGCTCATGACCTATCTACGCCATGAACATATATTTCACTTACCAGAATGTACATATTAGAATTTTACCATATAATCTGGTTATTAATAAATGAGAACATTAGAAGATGGCCTAACTTTGAAGAAATTTATTCAGCATAACTAATTTTAAAAATATTAAAAACATATTTACAATAGTCAATAAAAGTGACTAAAATATTTATTCACAATGGTGTGAGCTTAAAAAAGTCAGTTATTGCAGTCTGTGTGGTGTTATTTTTTGTCATGTAACAAAATTTGCAACATATTTTCTTAGAAGTGACTGATAGTAAAAGAGAATTTGCAATAGTACATGGGAAAACATAAGCAAAACATACAAAAAACTGACAATAATCAGGGTAGAGAAACAGAGAGATAGATATACCCTGGCAGAAATAGAGTAGATATATCCAGAAAAAAATAAAGAGAATGAAAGAGACAGAGACATAGAGGAGTGATTTTCCCCATGCCTGAATTTACCCAAGACAATACACAGACTGTGATGAATCTCTTGAACTTGTCAAATGCAATACATGTTGATACAAAACAGACTATGTTTTACAGTGAGGTGAACTCAGATAATGTACATTTCAACAAGTAATAACAGTTTGATACTACACTACAATAACAAAACAATGAGGAAGTGTTCTTTCTTAGATCAAAACAAAATGAAATAGATTACTCATTTAATTTCTCCTAATTTAGAAGTTGTGAGTGTATGGCCAAAATGGATTTTTTTTAAAAGCTGTCACTTGATCAGTGATTTTCACTCATTGATGTTAGTCACTGGTCATGTTCTGGGGGTAGTTTCTTACTGGAGGCTCAATTAAGATTAGCAAATCATCTTTGCAAAGAAAAATGGTCATTAATAGCAGGTGGTCACTGATGAAGAGGGTTGCATACAGCAGGTTCCAGTGTAATTATTATTTTGAAAAAATTACCTAGAAAAAAATAAAACTAAGTTCACAAATAGGAGGCATCCATACTTTGTTATTTTAATAAATAGGAATCTCCCAAATTAGATGATTGATGTTGGTTTGTTGTTTTTTTAATGATCTTCACTTTTGAAAATTATATGATAAATACTAAAATTGGTATGAATTGTCACTCCAGGATTATTATTACTTGAATGGAAAGGTCTACTGTGTGATATCAATTTGCAAATCCATTCTATTTTTATATTAATTTCTTACTGCATTTAATCTAAATAATATTGTACAATGTGAGTAATAAGAAGTATTAAAATAACTTGTATTGCAAATACAAATTATAATAAGTGTAACTAATAATACAGTTGTTTATATTGTTATCTTATCATTTTGATATCTTGTTTTGAACTGCTTTTAAAAGGAATCCAATGTCTTTATAGGTGGTCTGGTACTTACTATAGTACAGTGCACTTTACAGAATTTTCTTATTGGATAACATTTTAATTTTCTATAAGACTGTTTTGATTGATTGATTGATTCATTCATTCATTTGTCTTAATAGCATAAAAATGATTTGTTTTTAAATATATGGCTTGTAAATAATCCTTTGGATCATTGATTTCATAATTCTCCAGTTATACCTTTAAAATGTGTGGTTTTAACTTGTGGTTTGGACCAACCTCTTATAAGTAGGCTATAATATTCTCTCCTTCTATCTTCTTGAAAAAATCCTCTAGTCATATCATAAAGTCATTGACATATAGAAGCAAGGTCACTACAATGAGTTAGAATGTGTTTTAGAGTACATGCCTTCTAACATTTAAGAAAAATGAGTGAGTGTGTCCTATTCTGATTCTTGATAGGATGACTAGAATGCATTTAATTTTGTAAAGTTTGTCGTTTGGGTGGTAGTTCCATAATTCTTGCCACTTGTTTAAACTGCATGAGTTTATACTAGTTGTTTTGAAGTCCGCACAGGAGATTTTCAAATTTAAAATGTTCATTTTTAAGGATTCCTTTGCTATCAGGTCAGTATTTCTATTTCTCCAGATGTTGGTATAGCTATCCAAAAGAAGACACGTTTTGTTGTTTTGTTTTGTTTTTTTGTTTGTTTGTTTTTTTTTTCTCACAAATGAGATTGATCCAGTTTAGTAATTTCATTATTAAGAGATTGTTTTATTTTTTTTTTTCTCAATGATGTAAGTGCAGATAGTGAATATGGAAAAACTATAGTCTTTTTAGATATTAAAGTTAAATCTGTGGATAGCTTCAGCATTAAAAGTATAGAATTTTTCAAGTAGTCATTTTTTTTTTTTATGTCATAAGGAATGGTTGAACATCTGACTTTAACAATGTTTTTTGAGTCATCCATATTATGTGCTTATAGTTTGGGTGTTCCAATAAAATATCAGCTGCTTCTAAAACAGGTAGATGGACTGGTATTAATTTTAAAACTGTTGGTTATTTTGTTAGCTAAAATGGATTATTCAGAGTAGTTGAGTCAAGGGTTATGGTAGTGTCTATCTGTGATTCATCAATAATGAATGTAAAATCTATGAAGCATAATGGATATTTTTTATTGATTAGATCTTTGTGGTTAGAAAACACTGTTGAATATAGCATTATTTCAGACAGGAATGTAGTTTGGTATAATGTTGCAGAGCTAGTTTCTGCTGTCTTAGTCTCAAAGACATTTCATGAGTTTTGATGTAAAGGATTTCCACTCAAAATGTTTTAAAAGTTCCTAGGATGAGTTGTAGTCTCTTGCCAGTGAATTGTATCAAGCACTTTTATGTATGACTTCTTTGCAGCACCATAAATAACAACCATAGTCTAATTTGAACCTAAACTAATGATCAATATTCAATATAATTTAAATATGTTTTGTCAATCTGTGTGGGCAATCATTCTGAGTATTTGGATTGCTTTAATTTTGTAAAGTTTGTCGTTTGGGTGGTAGTTCCAAAATTCTTGCTACTTGTTTAGACTGCATTTAGCATAAATGTTTAATGTGAGTTATGAAAGATAATGCCCAAGCATTTATATTGATCTACTACAGAAATATCAGAAACATCAAGTTTTAAATTAGGGTTGCTGTGTAACTTTCAGAATTGACAGAAATGTATACATTGAGTTTTTGTTTTGAAGAATCTGAATTCATTTTCTGTAGTCCATTTGTTCATTTTATTTAGACATTGTTGGAGTTGGTGCTCAAATATATGCATATTTTTTTTTATCTATAATAGATCATGAAATCATCAACATAAAATGAACAATCAGTTTCTGGATTCAGGCAGTTAATGATATCATTTATTTTAATACTAAAGAAGGTAACTGATAAGATATTCTTTCGTGGTACACTCACTTATGGTCAATGTATATATCAAACATGGTAGTGCCAACTCAAACATTGAAAACATGCTCTGTTAGAAAGTTATTAATAAAGATTGGTAGTTTTCTTTTGAGACCCATTTTATTGGTATCTTGTATATTGCCATGCTTCCATTTTGTATCATAGGATTTTTCCATATCAAAGAACACTTCTGCTATATGCTCCTTTTTAATAAAAGTGTTTCTAATAGAAGATCTCTGGCAAATGAACTGGTCTATTGCACTTCTGTTCTTTCTAAAAACTGATCTGAAAGTTTGTAATTGTGTTATTAACTTCAAAAGAACTATTATTATAAGTCTATTATTAATCATCCAATCAAGAGTTTTGCAAGGATTAAAAGCTAAATAAATTAATATAATAATTAAAAATGTACACAAGACTATAAAAGGCACTTATAGTAGTTGTTTGCTGAGAAAAATAAAAAGTTCTGGGAGGATGAAATTATGAAGCAGAAAACAGTACAACAGAGTGGTAAATATATTGTTCAATAAAGTTAATATAAAAAATAAAAAGCTGATATTTATTTTTACTTAAACTAAAAAACTTCTTGACCACTCAATAGAATCTTGATTAAAATTGTGTTTCAGAAATAAATTTTCTTTTCTCAATATTCTAATACAATAATTAAAAATGTTTTTACTTTGGTCAGTCATTTTGTTCTAATTGTGCCCAAATCAGATTTTTACTTTCCCAAATTTTATTATGCTAAAAATTAATTATTCCACCTTCATCATTTCAGAAGAAACTCTTCGAACAAGAACTAAGACTCATGTTTTCATTAGTTATTCACAAGTAGATAAAGAAAGTGTGTGGAGAGTGCGTGACAGATTAAAGGTAAGAACTTCTTTTATTAAGAAAAGGTCACTGATTAATTAGTATAACACATAACTCAATAAATCTCAGGCCTAACTAATAAAACAAAAACTTTTAGGCAAAATTAGACTTTATTCATCAACATAGTCTTCTTTTAGGGTGACACACTGATTCCAATACTTCTCTAAAAGTTCGATGCCTTTTTTGTAGAATGATTTCAAAAATACACCTGTTTCCAATATCACTTCTTCAATGGAGCCAAAGCTCTTTCCCTAAAGCATTCTTTTGAGGTTTGAAAACAGCCAGTAGTTACTGGGAGCCAGATCTGGAGAATACAGTGGATGCAGAAACAATTTGATATGCAATTCATGTAGTTTTGTCAGCGTAGCAATATTGTCTTGGTGAAATATCACTTTTTCTTCTTCATTTGTGGCCGTTTTTTGGCGATTTTTTTGCTTTCAAACACACCAATAATGCTATATAATATTTTCTAGTGATGGTTCCTCCTTTCTCATGGTAATCAATGAACAAAATACTTTGCGCATCCCAAAATATGGTGATCAAAACCTTGCCTGCTGATATTTTCATTTTTGGTCACTTTGAACAGCTTTCATCTGCTGCTGTCCACTCAGCTGACTGCCGATTTGACTCCAGAGTGAACACAGCTTTCTCATTGACAAATATTCATGCAAAATAGTGAATGCACTGCCTTCCAATATGTACAGCTTCTCTGCAATCTCATGCAACTTTAGTTTACAATCAGCCAAAACAAGTTTTTTGATTTTTTAGGTGTTTTCTGGGACAGCTGCCAATTTTGGTCAACCACCTCTTAACCATTGTTTCCAATGGAGCAAAGTCCAAATAACTTATCAAGCCATTGCTTTGCTTGAATAGTATTTTTTCCCCATAAGAAAGTAATGCTTTATCAACACACAAAATTCAGACTTTTCCATTGTTTTGAAAATTTGCAACAGTAGCTTCACTTAAATAACTAATTTGTAAACTAATAATCTGACTGGGCTCAAATTTTCTCATATGCCATTTGAAGGTTAGTATTTCATAAAAATCATATGTATTTTTTATTTGTGTCGCTGTCTATTTGTCTTATTGAGTGATGTGTTACTAATTGATCTTTACAGATCAGATTACTTTTATTTATTTGATTGTTAATTATCTTTTTTCTTTGTGAATTAGGAAATATTAAACAGACATTGAACATAAAATTTAATTATAATCTACAAAACATTATCTTATTAAATTTGCAGTTTTTCTTGAAAATATGCTTTTCTAAATTTTTGGAGTTTTTATTTTTTTTTACCAAAAACTATTGCAGAATTATTTTTTAGATTTTTTGATATCATAAATAATAAATAATAAACTAGGCAAGCATTTCTATTTTTTAATCCACGCAAGGTGATAAAACTGCTAAGATACAAGGAATTACTGACAGTGAAAGAAACTTAGAGGACATTAAATACTAGGATTCAATAAAACAGAATATGACAATTGTTATGCCCAGAGTTTCATTGGGACTACAATAGCCGGGGTGCAATGAGAAAGTAAAAAAATATTAAGAGTATCCAAGGGTTCAATAAAAGATTAATGAAAAGAATGATGGTAATTCTCCGATTCTGGACATCAGTGAATGTATTGAGAAAACGAACAATGCAGACACAGAACAACAGAAGACATGAGAATATATAAAAAAAATACTTTATTTATAAAATATACAATGTATTAATTTAAAGAAAAGAAAAGAAAAGAAAACTAAATAGTAAAAGGGATAAGGGGACAACTGGTTTGTCCAACATATCAATGAGATGAAATACAGACAAAAATAGTGACAGCAGATTATAGAACGTATATATAAACATATAAAGACTTACAAATTGTAGGGATCAACATTGATCAGTGGTTATCAGAAATAAAGTTTGAAAGGAAATATGTGCATTCAATTGTCCAAGCAAAAAAAGGTTGAGTTGCTAATATTGTGGTATAAGTCTTTGATTAATGCTATTCAGTCCTTGCTAATGGTGAGTAGTATATGCAGATAAACCACAGGAATATAGACAACTTGAGTTTGAGAATACTGTTTCGGATTTTTTCGTTGGTCATTCGATTTTTGGTAACATCCAATTTCTATGAAAGCAAACAGCTAATCCAGTTAGGCAAACAGTCAAGTGAAATTGTTACATCCCAACATGTGCAAAAAAATGTTAGGGGCTAAGAACTGGCTTTAGTTCAACCAGGTAAAAAAAATTATTCCATAATCTGCATATTCAAAGAAATAAAGAGAAACAGCTATTGTTCTAATATCTCATCACAAATATGTAAGGTATTAAAAATACACTTGCAAAATCTAAGGTGGGGGTACAATTATTGATCTAACGTAACACAATGAACATGACATTTAAATTTTTGAAGAGCATAATTAAGCTGGAAGAGAAATTCACAACTGAGAAGTCTAAGAGAAGAAATTATTAACATAGAACTTACAGTTACATCTAATAATTTCAACAATAAAATGATTCCAATCTAGTATTACAGTTAAATACTTGTTTGCCAACAGTCTTCCAGTGCTCGTTGGCCCATCTTATAAAAGTGTTCTTCTGAATAAGCTTCCATTGCACGTCGTCGGCAAGGTCCCATTCGGTGGCCAGCATTTCCTCGTCGTCCTCGTCTCGGCTGTAATGAAAGCTTTAAAACTAATCCATGGTCCTGGAGCTCAGACTCTTTGGATATTGGCATGAAAGACTAAAAAGCAATAGTTGTTTCCAGTTAAAGCGAAACTGTAGACTGAAAGAAAAATGAATGGATGTAAGTCAAATTTTGATTTCCTGGTATCGATATCAAATAAGTTTTTTTCGTTGTAACCTGAAATTTGAAGGCTAAATAAGTCCTCTGAGTAAACAGTATCATGGCTGAGACTAAGAACTACAATTATATCTACTTAGAGCCAAACCTGAAGCAAAAACTAAAATAAAAGGACTGAAAAAAATACAGACATACAGGCAGATAAACAGACACACGCACAAGCATCTTGCCTTTTATATATATTATCGATTTTCTGCACTATTGTAAAAACTGCAGCCTTGAAACTTCTGAATATCATTTCTTATGTCTTTGTCTATGAGTGTATCAAATTTGATTAAAATTGGACTTCTTCTATAACTTGATTTTTTTCGATTATCAATTTTCGATATTTATCGGGGGTACCTCGACACAAAACTGAGCTAAGAACACTCGTAGACACTTATAGTACAACTGTAAATTTTCAAGAAAATCGGTTCAGCCACTTTGGAGTCTATAGTTAACGAACAGACACACACACACACATACAAAGTTCCATTTATAAATAAGTTTAGATTTAGATTAGATAAATCTTGATTATTTTCATGCCCTTCTGAGCTTGAAACGAGTCCAACCATCAACTTATATCTTGTAGAGGTGTTAGTACTTCAAGGTGTTTCAGTTTCTTGTTTCCCAAACAAATAAAATATTATTAAAATCTCTAGGAATACTGTTTTAAGGTATACATGTGTAACTTGAAAGTAATTTCAATATTACAATAAAATACTGACGTCTGTCTATATTTCTGAGATGAGATATTGTAACTCAGATTGTTGTCCTCATCTTTATTGTAATATTTGCGTTGTTTTGGCCGTTGTATGCTCTGGCCTTCTTTGGATAATATGGCATGTGGAATTAATCTACCTCTGTGGACTAAATAAAGAGTCCAGTTCAAAATTCTAACTAATATCACCTGAAGAAGGCTTGAGCGTACAGTGGCTGAGGCATCGTGAGTGTGGCAATGAAGATGAGGATAACAGTTTGAATAATTTAAAGTTAGTATTAATCCCTTCCCAAATGTAGACATTTTTACTGAAAGTGTCTTTTTCAGACATAGATGAATAAACACATCCAAAATATCACATTCAAAAATCATCTACAGACATGTTTATACATCGATATTGATTCTTTTTTATGCCCTTCTGAGCTTCAAACAAGTCCAATTGTCAATTTGTACGTCTAGTAGAGATGTTAGCCACCATTCAGGAACTTCAAAGTGCCTTAGCTTTTTACTTACTATATTATGAACATAAAAAAATTTGTCTAAAAATAATTTCCTTTTCCCAAAATAATTAACACAAAAGGGATTAAAGTCTGAATACACCATGTAATATCTTAGAATTTAAAAAATTTAAATTTGTCATCTAGAAGTCTTTTTCGTGTACTACTATCAATTATATATTCTAGATAATGATATTGAAAAAAGAATTATTTTTTTAAATTTTAAGAAATCATCTGGTATATTTACATTTTGTTTTTGCTAACATAAAAAAGATTAATAGAGGTCATTTTGTTTTGTAAATCTTTTGTAACTTGGAATCAACTTACAATAAATTTACAAAACAAAAAGAACTCCTCTATTAACTTTTATAAAACTTAATAATAAAAAATTCATGTTCATAGTCTGGAATGCTTAATCTACAGCAGTGTTTCTCAACCTTTTTATTATTTCGGAGTGGGGGGAACACTTGAAAAATAACTAAAGTTTTGGAGCACACTTTAAATTTTAATAAGGAAAACTTAATCATGAAATTTGAAAATATGAAATTTTGGTTTAGCATTCCCAAAGAACATTAGTGTTACATTTTTTAGTTGAAGGAATTTATAATGACTGATTTAAATCCCTTGATGAAAGCTAAAAGGGAAAGGATTATCTACTCCTTAAAGATTAATGAATTTAGCATCCAGTTGAAAATATCAAATATCAAAGACATTTTTTTGCTAATATTTTTTTCCTTTTAGCACTTTATATAAAACTTTCATTTTATATTAGAAAGTCAATTCACTAACCTAGTGGTTTTTGACAGGTTTTTTTTTTTTTTTTTACTTCAGGGAATAACTAAAACTCTTGGTGGTGGTGTGGGGGGGGCACTTTAAATTTTAATAAGGAAATACATTTTTCTTATTAAAATTAAAATTAAAATTAAATTTTGGCTTAGTATTCCCAAAGAGAGCCAAGTTCGAATTCCAGTTGAATTTGTTGCAATCATATACGCACAAATACCCTTGGGAAAGGTATTAATCCGTCTCTACCTTCCAGTTATGGGTCAAATAACAGGATAGATTGGGTTCTATAGCCTTGGTTGGCAACCGAGACATGATTGCCCAAGCGTGTATCACGTATGGCACTTGGGCAGAATGATTCCCAAAGATCAACGATACAGTTTTCTTTTAAAATGATTTACAAATAATCTATTTTTTTAATTTTCTCTTTTTTTTTTCCAAGAGAATGGCTGATAATAACTGCTTTAAAACCCCTTGAGCAATACCATGCAAAGGTCTGGTAGCACCCAGAGCTGGCAAAGATTGTAAATGGCAGCTCCTACCCTCACTCCAAACAAAATCTTACTTTTTTTTTTATATTTCAAAAACTGAGAACAACTTGACTTTCCTCTCTTTATCTGTGGGTAAAGGATGGGATTAAGAAATTTTTATTTGAAGTTTCAAACTTGAAAGTAAGACCAAGATTAAGGTTGACAAAGGGCCAACAATAAGACCAACAAACAATACTATCCAAAATTTGGGCAAATACTGAGCAAAATGGGCAAGAAAATCCAAGTGTGTCTATAAATTCATTCATTTTTGAATAAGTTCCGAAAATTTAATTGAAATCTCAATAATTATTTATTAATTATTTTCCATATCAACGTGGATTTTTTTTTTACCAGTAACAAGTGCAAAAAACTCAATGCTGACATTAAAAAAAAAAATATTTTTAACCAAAATTTTGAACATGGCAGAAAGAAATAATTAAAGAAATTTTAAAATAATAAAAATTACTTTGTTCTTTCCTCTTAATAATGGGGATAAAACTTTGTTTTTTATTATTTGATGCTTTGTTTATCATGCTATGCTTTTATCAACGAAAAAGTAGAGGTGTCTACTATAGTACAATTGAAAGACAGATCTACTTCTACAAAGGAAGCAATTTAAAATTTCACATTACCTTAAAATATGATTTTAAATATGAAACAAAGGTTAATAAAAAAAAATTGCCCATAATTGATTTTTCATTTGTTTCTTAAAACACATTTTAAATTTCTTTAAAATACTTAAAAAATATACTTACATTTATGTTGAAGTCAGATTTTCTTTCGTTTTTCAGTTTTTAGTCTGAAAGAAGTTGACTCTACTGAGAATGAAATGTAACTTTTTCAGAAATAACCAAATATTTTTTTTAAGTAGTCTTTGATTTTATGGCATTCTATCTCTGCACCCAGGATGTGTGTAGGGGTGCAGAGGATATCTGCTTGGAATGAGAAATCGGAGAGCCAAGTTCGAATTCCAGTTGAATTTCTTGCATTCACTTACGCGCAAATACCCTTGGGAAAGGTATTAATCAGTCTTTTCCCTCTAGTTATGGGTTAAATAACAGGACAGATTGGGCTCTATAGCCTTGGCTGGCACCCAGTCTACCACAGAATGTAATGGCAATCTACTGCGGGATAATCTTCTGCCCAGTCAGTCATGTCTCGAAAGAGACATGATTGCCCAAGCATGTATAAGTATATCAAGTATGGCACTTAATTGACTGACTGATCTCTACACCAACTCTTTGTTTATACCTTTTGAACTTTGTTTTCACTACTAGTAGACAGACATGAAAAATCAAAATGAGAGAACAGACTTGAACTTCTCACATAGGTGTGAAAAACTTTGCAACCAAGTACACTACCTGCCATAATTATTAGGCGGCCCCTGCTTTTAAAAACAAAATGATGTATTTCATACTATTTTTTTGGTATTTGTTGCCAGGTGGATGGTTCTGGGTGAAAATGGAGTGGTTCTTTTGTAACTTTGCAAAATTTTACAAGGCAGCCAGGAAGCCTTTGCTTTGGCCAGCCAATAAGAAGAGACTAGCAAGGGGAAGAGATCACAAAAACTGGACACCAGAACAGTTTATTTGATGCACATGTTATTTTGATAAAAGAACCATTCTATTTTCATTTAGAGTTGTCCGCTTGGTGGCAGATGCTGGGAACTAGTATGAAATACATAATTTTTTTTTTTTAACTGGGGTGGCCTAATAATTATGGGCGGTAGTGTAGGTGCTTACAAATTGATCATCATGTGTAAATGGAGTTCACTCCCACCACCAGACAGCATTTTTTAGAACATGCCGGCATCATTTGAGCCCTATCTAAAATTTTCTTCACAAGTTTGGCCAAATTACCAGCAGCCAAATATAAGCATTTTAAAACTAAAATTAAAAACTATTTTATTTATTTTGATATCTAACTTTAGGTGTATTTGCTAAATAAAAATAATATACTCTATTGGAAATGCCGTGCCCCATGGCAACTGTCTCATGCCCTCCCTTTTGCCACACTGTCCTTGAGGATGGCAAAAAAAAATAAAATAAAATAAAAAAAAAAGAAACAGAAAAACACTAATTAAAGATTAAGGAATTTAGCATACAATTTAAAATGTCAAATGATAAATACTTGATTTAGACTTGGAAGCCAGGTGCTTGGTGTCCCTAACTTTTTAAAAATAAATATCTTTTTTTTAATATAAAAATGATATATAAAATACTCTTCTGTTAACTTGGGGTTACTTTTCATGGCACATTAGTGCCCCCAGACATAGAGAAATGCAGACCTATAGTTATATTTTAATAAAGAAAAAAAAAAAAAAAAAAAAAAAGAAAGATTATTTCTTCTTGCAGCGCCTATTGTGCAGCTCCACCCAGGAATATTTCTGGGAAAAACAAAATATAAACAATATTTTTAAGATTTAACACTTCTTAAAATATTTACATTTTAATCTTTTTTTTTAATCAAAATTAAAAGAAAAAAATTTTTCATAAACTATTTTGAAGGTTTAAAATGTACATATATTCACAAAGAATTTTATTTGGTCAGAGCTGTTATATTTTATTTATTATAAATTCAGTACTGGCATCATAGATTTAAGCATTTGTAATCATTTTCTTTTTTTCTTATACTTTTATTTACTTGGTTTTATCATGAAACAGCTGTTGATGTTTGTATGAAAGTGACAAACAAAGTTTGCCAGTTCTACTGACTGTGCTTTTGCCAGGCTTACTCAATGCTCTCCCTAAAATCACATTTTAACCTTTTACCTCTCTCTTTACAACCACCCTGTTCTTCCACCTTCCTCTGTGCTTACTGTCTAAATATTTTAGCCCTTTCTTTAAACATAGCCCAATAATAACCTTTGTTGTAAGCTTAAAGGCTATAAAGAACATGCTGTCTATGTAGGCAGTACTTACTTTGAATAAAATAGACCAGCAGCTACATTTTCCCTCTGTGGCACAATATGCACATAATCCAACAAAATTATGAAGGTAACTTTGATTATTAGGCATTATGTATATGTGTGTGTATATATATTATTCTGTTTTATGCACGACTCTGAGCATTTCAGCAATCTTCGGTTGGTTGGCATATTCTGATACGTTAACCACCCGAAGATTGTGTGCGTAAAACATAGGATAATATATGTGTGTGTATGTGTATATATATGTGTGTGTGTGTGTGTGTGTATATATATATATATATGCTCTGTGATACAACATTGATTAATATTTATATATTGATGTGTATACATGTGTATGCACGTACACACACACACACATTTACCTCCTTTATACATATATATATATATAAATTGTAGTTTGGGACATGTACAAATTGCAATTTACTACAAAAGTATACATTTTGTTTCGACATTGAAATTGTAATTTGTACATGTTCTAAACTATAATTTATAATAAATATTCATAGCTCTATTTCTATATTGAGCACTGTTTTAAATAATGTTTTGAACGTTGTTAATATTTTCTTTGTTCTTTATTTACTTGGAGATTTTATATATATATATATACACTACATAAAGATCACAAGCTTCATACCCTGAGTAATTACTGATAGCATGTACCTGAGATATACACACACCTCATAAAAATAACAAAAATAAAAATGTGTCAGAGACAGAAATTGCAGTTTACGAATGGAGGAGAAACTACAAATTATCAAATTTAAAAATGTGAATAATCAATAAACACTTGGAATTAAATTGTTCTGAATTGTCCATATGCTGACACATTCTTTTTGAAAAATATGAAAAAAACAATAAATCTTGGGAGCATTTTTTTTTTTAATCATTTCACCCCGAGCAAGGCAGAAACGCCACTGATGTGCAGGGGGTTACATAAATGTAAAAAGATTAATTAGAAAAGAGTGAGGAGTACAAGCTAGTTAGAAAGGAACAATAGAAAGCTGAGAAAGCAGGTGCAATGACAGATACATAGGCGGAGAGAAAGTGAAGGTTATACAGGGGAGGGGAGAGAGCTAGAGTCCAGTGGTTAGTAGATGAGTATTAACTTTGCATTTAAATTTCTGGAGGTTGTAGCCGTCAGGAAAGCAAGAATACGGGAGTGAGTTCCACAGGCGGGAAGTGCGAGAGAGGAAGTTGCAGGAGTAGAATTGTCGTCTGCATTTGGCTAACCTGACTGTGAATGGGTGGGACCCAGTTGCCAGTCTGGTTGCACGGGTAAACACCTGTTGAGGAGGCATCAGTGACTTAAGCTCATCCGAGCAGAAGCCATGAAAGTATTTATAGAAGAGACAGAGGGAGGCCACATTTCGACGATGGGAAAGTGGCTGCAGTCGAGTCGCCAGATCAGTACCTATCACATTACAGACTCTCCTTTGGAGCTTGTCAAGAACACTGAGGAGAACGGCAGGGGCACCTGACCATAAATGGCAGCAGTACTCCATGCACGGATGGATGGTTGACTTGTATATATGCAGGATGGATTCAGGTGGAAAAAACATCCTGGATCGACATAGTGACCCAATCTTCTTAGCAGTAGATTTTGCTATGGATTCAATATAGTGGTTCCATTTGAGGTCTGAGGACAGGGTAAGTCCGAGGAGGCGTAGTGTATTACTCTTCGGGAGAATCATCTGGTCCATGCTTATGGGAGGCAGAAGAGGTTGCCTGTAATGGTTGACAGACAACAGCTTGGTCTTAGAGGAATTGAAGTTGACAAGCCACTTCTTGTCCCAGTTCACCACAGAGTGTAGATCCCGCTCAAGGTCAGCAGCGAGATTATGTCTGTCCGCCACGACAGGTTTCTTACTGGAGCGAGAGTATATTGTAGTGTCATCTGCGTAGATGCCTACTTGGGACTTGATCTCATCTGGGAGGTCGTTGATGAAAATAAGGAAGAGCGTCGGGCCCAGGATAGAGCCTTGTGGGACACCAGCATTCGTGCTGTAGGACGAAGAGGCACGCCCATTCAGAACGAACTTCATTTTGCGGTTATTTAAGAAAGATTGGATTAGGTCAAGCAGGCGTAGTTTGCATAGGAGGCCAGGGTGCCAAATCCTGTCGAAAGCCTTGGAGATGTCCAGAGCAACCGCGCGACCCTCGTCAGACTCATCAAGGGCCTGTAGCATGTACTCCGTTGCAGTTGTTAGCAGGTCGGCTGTGGACCTGTCAAAGAGGAATCCATATTGCCTGTCGGAGAACAGTTTGTGGGCGGTGAGATGATGAACTATTTCAGCATTGATTATAGCCTCGAATACTTTCCCGAATATCGGTAGAAGACTGATAGGGCGATAGTTGGATGGGTCCGAGGGTTCACCATAATTCTTAAATACAGGAACGACTGAGGAGAATTTCCAGCATGCAGGAAAGCAGGAAGCAGAAAGGCAGTATTATTAATAAACAGCACTGTTATTGGATAAATAAAACAAAAATGTTATTATTATGTTTATTCAAAGTTATTTCAAAAGAATTTAAAAATAGAGCACTTTTGTATACATAAGAAAAGGAATATACAGATTATATATATATATATATTGATTTTTGGTTAATTTTAGAATCCTTTTTTACTTTTTCAGATAATTTCTAATTAAATCTTCAAAATGAAAATAAAATTCTTTATTCATTGTAATGAGCTTCATGCTCTGTTTTTCTTTAAACAAC
>JBBBDQ010001534.1:300000-346140 GCA_037127315.1 Ascarosepion bandense | reverse complement strand
ATACGTGTCATTTTTTGTTTCGATTTTCTCTAACCCTTACCAGGCAGGTTATGCATTTTCTTCTTTCCCTCTTGCATTCACTCTGACCTGTTGGTATCAAATTTTCCAAGCCTTCTTGCGCCGTAAAATTGTTAGTATTTTTTATTATAATGTATTTTTATACTTTCATAATGTTTTGCTTTTGTTTTTAGATTTACTATTTGCCCATAGCTGAAAACCTAACAGGTGCTACCACCACGAGCCACAAAACAAAAGCAATTATGATGTGTTTCCATGCTCCTAAAAACATCCAATTTCCTCAACACATGCCTTACTGTCGGATGTAGTTTATCGTCATACCTTGAACTAAACGTTCTCGGTTGATATGAAGTGGAAAAAGAATACCGAATTCATTTCTTATTCATCTGATAAGAAAATTGGTCTATTGTAACGTGCTAGGCAATTCTTCTCTGCAGAATCTATCTTACATATCCGCAGGTCTATCATTCGTAAATATTGCATCCATATCTGGTGTGGTGCTCCTGCTATATATGTATAAAACCCTGGTAAAATCCAAAGAAGAATCAGTAATATTATTGCTTCTGACCCGGCGTCTCGGCCCCAGTCTCTTTCCCACCCGCTGTAACACTGCTTCCCCGTCAGTCAGGGAGTTAAGTGCCATACGTGATACACGGTTGGGCGATCATGTCTCGAAAGAGACATGACTGACTGGGCAGAGGATTTCTCCGCAGTAGACTGCCATTACGTTCTGGGGTAGATTGGTTGCCAACCAAGGCTATAGAACTTAATCTGTTCTGCTATTTGATCCATAGCTGGAGGGGAAGCAACGAATTAATACCTTTCACAATGATATTTGCGCATAAGTGAATGCAACGAATTCAACTGGAATTTGAACTCAGCTCTCCAATTTCTGGACCCAATATCCACCGCACCACAATGCACATCCGATAGCCACGGTATCAAAGTACATGCTTCCTTATACATCTAATCTAAACTTATTTATAAATGAAACTTTGTCTCTGTGTGTGTGTCCGTTATTTATAGGCTCCAAAACGGCTGAAACGATTTTCTTGAATATTTACACAGTTGTACTATAAGCGTCTGCGAGTGTTCTTAGCTACGTTTTGTATCGAGGTATCCCCGATAAATATCGAAAATAGATAATTAAAAAAATCGGGTTATAGAAGCAGTGGTCCGATTTTAATCAAATTTGATACACTCGTAGCAAAGACATAAGAAACGATATTCAGAAGTTTCAAGGTTGCAGTTCTTACAATAGTGCAAAAAATCGATAATATATATGTATATATATAAAAGGCAAAATGTTTATGTGTGTGTCTGTTTATCTGTCTGTATGACTGTTTTTTTTTTTGTTTTTTTCAGCCCTTTTTAGTTTTTGCTTCGGGTTTGGCTCTAAGTAGGTATAACTGTAGTTCTTAGTCTCAGTCATGATATCATTTACTCAGAGGACTTATTTAGCCTTCAAAATTCAGTTTACGACGAAAAAAACTTATTTGATATCGATACCAGGAAATGAAAATTTGACTTACATCCATTCATTTTTCTTTCAGTCTACGGTTTCGCTTTAACTGGAAACAACTATTGATTTTATTCTTTCGTGCCAACGTTCAAAGAGTCTGAGCTCCAGGACTATGGTTTAGTTTTAAAGCTTTCATTACCCCCGGGCAATACTGCTAGTGTAGACATACTTTTGCAGTGTATAGCTCAAGTTAACTTGCTTTCTTTTCAAATTTACACGTTAGCATTACACATCTTATCCAGGCTCAGCTTTGCACAAAAAAAAGTTAATCCTGAAATCATACGGTAAATACGAAGTTCAAGTCTTCTTCTTCTTCATGTGTTGTGTCCCTTTAAGACGTAGGCGATCATGAACTTTCACTTAACCCTGTCTCTTGTCGCTCTCAATATTTTCCTCTTGGTATCTCTCCAAAACTCTGCTTCGCCATTCATTTGCTCAAGCCTATCAAATATATTTCGCGCTGCTTTTCTCTATCTCTCTTCCTTTCTATTCGTCCTGTGAGTATTAAATTCTGCTGGCCCTCTTTCTTCAGTACATGCCACAGAAACCTCATTTGTCTCTTCCTAATGTTAAGTATATATATTTTCTTCTAGTTTTCATCCACTCCAACATCTCATTGTTGCTCACGTGCTCAGTACATGATATCCTCAGCATCTTTCTGTAAAACCACATTTTTGCTGCCTTGAACCTCTCCTTCATCCCTGAAGACATCGTCCAACATTCACTACCATACAGAAGGACAGATATCATACAGCAGTCCAGCACTTTTTTCGTTGTTTCCAGTAAAACCTTCCTGTCTCTCAGTACTCTGGTTAGCTTTTGAAAGTGTTCTTGGCCATGCAAATGCGTTTTCTGATCTCAATGTCACATTTTCCATCCTCTGTTAGAACACTTCCCAGGCATTTGAGTTTCTTCACTTGTTTTATTTTAATTTCTCAGACACTTATTTAGCATTTTGGGGTCTTCTTTTTGTTTATGACCATACATTCCATTTTCTTCAAGTTTATGCTCAGGAGAGTTTCATTCAGATCCAACCCACTTGACTTACAATCTCACGAAGTAGAGGTGAAGTTATAGGGGGTGGTTAATGTTTCTTAATACGGCCTTGTGTTAGGCATAACCAAACTACCCTACAGCTTACAAGATTTATGCAGAATTATCATCATCAGAATTATCAGAAGGTTTTCATCAGAAAGTTGGTAGCAGGTTAGAATGTGTGGATTAGTGTGTGGAATAACGTAAGAATAAAAATATGCACTTTCCATGTTAAAATAGGAACTTATTAAAGGAAAAAATAAGAAGATTTCGTAGACATTAATGTTCAATGAAAAAGTTAAAGGTATCAAGATTTGTAGAAAATGTTCATAATATTAATTGTTGCAAGAGTATATGCGTACGTACGTATGTATGTGTTTGTTTGGTAGGAATGTCTTTGGATGGAGAAGAAGTAAAAGGAATCAGCACGCGAGAAGGAGAGAGAAAGAGAACAAGGTGCGCCTTATCTCTGGGCTGATTTGAAGTTGAAGTTACATTTTAGTTTTATCTTTCTCGCTGCTCCCATTTGACTCTCTGATTGACGCTGACCGGGACCTTTTATAGTATTCAGATTTTCGCACTTGATCGCTAAGTCCCTGTAGTCTTGTAAGTTGCTTCCATTCGTCAGAAAATTAGTTTAACACCTACTTGCAAAATCTGGTTTCGACTTTTTCTTTAAGCATATGGTCAATCCTTTTTCTATTAGGGAAAAACCAAGATTTCACATGTCCTTATGAATTTTTGTAAAAGTGAAGAAGAAGGTTGATTTTAATTCTTTATTTCTTATCCCACTTCAGAGGTATGTTTGAAGCTGATGGTATTATAGTCAGTCAGTCAGTTAAGTGCCATACGTGATACACGCTTGGGCGATCATGTCTCGACAGAGACATGGCTGACTGGGCAGAAGATTATCCCGCAGTAGGTTGCCATTGCTTTCTGCGGTAGACTGGTTGCCGACCAAGGCTATAGAACCCAATCTGTCCTGTTATTTAACACATAACTGGAAGGAATAGGCCGATTAATACCTTTCCCAAGGGTATTTGCGCGTAAGTGAATGCAATGAATTCGGCTGGAATTCGAACTCGGCTCCCCGATTTCTCATTCCGAGCCGATATCCACTGCACCACAAAAAGACGATGTGAAAAATAACTATTCCGAGGGAGGACAGATATCAACCACGCCATCTGAAGACAAGAAAAGGAAAGTTTTCACGGAAATCCGCAAAATCTATCTGAATGTCAATCGCTGCTAGCTATTCCACTGCATCGCATTGTAAGCCATGTCTGGATCATAACAGACATAAATTTGAAAATACGCGATGACAAAATTTTAAGAACATATATTCATAATATACTGTCGTCATACATGTTATTGAAATTGGATAGAGTCGGTTCTAGTTGCTTGAATTATTTCCTGAAAAATTTTTAAAATAAAATATCTATACATATTTTGATACAACCTGTATATTTATTTTATGAGCGCAAATTAACTCTCCTTCTACCTCACAACCTGCCTCCAAACCTTTCCAGCCGCTATGTTTCGTTTTGTGTCTCGAAGAGATAAAGAATAAGAATAAGCATATTTAAAAATAGTATTGCGTCTTTATTCCATGGCTACCGCACAGTAAGTGATTCTTGTAATGAAAGGACAGGAAGAGACACAACGTAAGCGACATAACCAAAGGAAGTCAGCTACTCACACACATAGCGATTTTCATTTTCTAATGATCCTAATTTCTATATGATGGATTGTTCAGCAGTGAAATTATTTAAAATTAGAATTTGAATTCTAGTTAAACACATAATATTGATTCCCAGAAATAAGCTATACTTTTACTTACAAGATGTATCTCTGTCGATAATACCCAGGTTTGTCCGAAAGTAAAACGTTCTACTCGTTAGAAAGGAACTCGCCAAATTTACTTTGATTACGCCAACGGCAACTGGTTAAATGAAGTGTGAGACAATAATATTACAAACCTGTGAGTGTCTAAAGATAAGCTCTCTACAGTAGCATCCAGCGGAACTAGACATTGTTGTAGGCATTTTGCCAAGATATTTGGAGGTCAGTGAAGAGTCATTAGGTAAGTATTCGGTTGAAGGTGTCTGTGATCTGTGAGAAGTGTAGTGTAGCCGACTCGTCTAAACGCGGTGGGTAAATAATCTTTGACTTCAAGTTGTTTCAGTGCTTCGATAGAGAAATGAAAGTAAAAGAAGAGAGAGAATCAGAATGATAAAAAAGGGTGGAGAGAGAGAGAGAGAGAGAGAGAGAATGGGGTGGATTTAAATTACTATGGTGGTATTTGTTTGCACTAAGCAAAGGGAGTTGACGCTAGTTCACACGCAATCAAGGAATTTATTTCTATCATTACTGGTTAATATTGGTTAATAAAAAGAATAGTCTTTTTTTTTAAGTTAATCTACTTCAATTATATATTTGTGAAAAGTACATTGCTTTGTGGTGCAGTGGATATCGGCTCAGAACGAGAAATCGGGGAACCGAGTTCAAATTCTAGTTGAATTCGTTTCATTCACTTACGCGCAAATACCCTTGGGAAAGGTATTCCAGTTATGGGTTAAATAACAGGACAGACTGGGTTCTATAGCCTTGGTCGGCAACCAATCTACCGCAAAAAGCAATGGCAACCTACAGCGGGATAATCTTCTGCCCAGTCAGTCATGTCTCTGTCGAGACATGATCGCCCAAGCGTGTTTCACGTATGGCAATTAACTGACTGACATTGCTTACTTTTAAAATGTTGCGTTTCCTATACACGCCCAAGACATTGTGTCTCATTCTATGTTAACTTACTTCTCAAGAATCAATTAAATTTGATTGATTCTTTTTTACGGCTTATCAGCCGCTTGCATTTTAAAAGAAGGAGCAGAAGGAAGAAGTAGAAGGAAGAAGTAGAAGAAAGAAGGAGGAAAGAAGGGAAGGAGGAAAAAGAGTGGGAAGAAGAAGTACGAGGAGAAAAAATGGAGAAGAGGATAAGAAGAAGAAGAGGAGGGGCAAGATGAAGAAGACGAGGAGGAAGAAAAGAAAGAAAAAGAGGAAGAAGAAAAAAGAAAAAGAGGAAGAAGAAGAACTAATAATGATAATGATAATAAAAAGAAGAAGAGGAACAAAAAGAGGAGGAAGATGAAGAAGACGAGGAGAAAGAAAAGAAAAAAGAAGAAATAATAATAATAATAATAATAAAAAGAAGAAAATGCGGAAGAAAAGGAGGAGGAACATAAAGAAGACGGGGAGGAAGAAAAGAAAGAAGAAGAGGAAGAAGAAAAAAGGAGAGGAAGAAGACAAAATGATAATAATAAAAAAGAAGAAGAAGAAGAGGAAGAAAATGAGGAGGAAGATGAAAACGGGGAGGAAGAAAAGAAAGAAGAAGAGGAAGAAGAAAAAAAGAAAAAGAAGAGGAAGAAGGAATAATAATAATAATAATAAGAAGAAGAAAAAACACTCTTCTCATCTACCCAACCCTCAGCCTCGGTATCCCTACCCATCTATCACCCTCCTTCTGACATTTCCTATATCTAACTAATCTTTCTCTTTACCTTCCCCTATACAACCCCATGCGCAATAGTGGCAGTGGAATGCCTTGCTTGGGGTGAAATGATTTTTAAAAAAAAAGAAGAAGGAAGATTATGGGTTCTACTAAGTAATGGAAGTATGGGACACAGTGAAGGAAGATTTTCAATGTCTAGATTGTGGTTAACTGAATCGGATTACAATAAAACTGACGCACCGTCCTTAATAGAAAAGCTGAGGCATAATCTTCGCGTTCATATATTGTGGGTCGTTCCTTCGAAATGTCAAACATTCGTCTTTCCTGAACCATCATAATAGTCATTGTCCAACGTCTGGAGGAGAAAACAAAATAGAGAGACCAGCGAAAGCACTAAACCGGATCTTCGTTATTTAAAGTGACGTGTACTGGTAAACATTACAAGATAACTCAGAAAATAATTCATGCACTTGACTATTTTTTCTTTTTTTTCTTTTTTTACGTACAAAGTTAGCGTATGATTCGCTTAATCGAAAATGCTGTCTGGTAGGTTCAGCTTGGCTGCTTAAGTTTGTTTTGCAGTGAGGCCATTTCATAAAATGTCTGTTCAAAGTCTAGGGTCAATAAATAAATAAAAACCAATATAGTTTCCGTTTATTTGGTTCTGTTGGTCATTCCTATTGACCTAACTGAGATGGACTCGGTGTGCATTTAATGGTTTTTCAGATAGTTTCCCAAGATTTCATTTACTATCTCTCTCACTCTCTCTCTAAATATATATATAATTTTTTTATACATACATATATATATATATATATATATATATATATATATATATATACTATAGTCATCCGCAGACAGATATGTTTCGCTGTATCACAGCTCATCAGTACTGTTAGACTCCGATCGCTTCCTAACCCAGGATTGAAACCCGACCGAATTGGCGTCAGTCGGCGATTCTACCTCTGGGCCACGAGCGTCCGGTAGAAGAAGGCAGACTTTTTAGCGCGTATATCATTATACATGCCCAATAGCTAGAGTGCTCTAATTCATTCTTCAATGAGCGATGCGTATATGCCGGAGTAGCTACTGTTTTTCAAAGTCTCCCACCCTTCCAGAGTGCCCAATCAGAGTGTGAGAGCATAAATAAACACACACACACACACACACACACACACACACACACATATATATATATATATATATATATATATATATATATATATAAAATAAATATATATATATATATATATGTTCCAGAGTATGATGATAAATGCATCCGGCAGCAGAGCGACTGGTTGGGAGGTTTTCTAGAAGCATGGAATCACCTCTTAGCTGCTGTTGTTCCCAGTTATACTCTGACCCAGAAAGGCTGTACCCATTAGGGCTTTCGCTGTGAGCAAATAGTTGACCACCAAACTGGGATCAAAACACTATGAAAGTAAAAAGGATGTTGGCAGTCATGGATCTCCACATTTTCCTGTCCTTTGTAGCTCTTAATAAATATTGTATTTTTTTGTTATTGCACCTATATCTTGTTCTACCACCCATTTGTTCAAGCCTAATAAGCAGGCTATGTATTGCTTTCCTTTTTTCTTTTGCTTTCAATGTAATTTGTGAGTATCAAACTTTCCAAACCCTCTTTCCTTATTATGCACTCAAGAAATATAAACAGTCTCTTCTTGATGTTAACTATGAGTGTCCTTTGCATTTTCTCTAAAACATGCTACGTAGTTTATGCATTGTTTTTGTCTCTTTCTCTAGCCTTCAATCTGTCCTGTTTGAGTATCTAATTTTCCAAGCATTCTTTCCTCATTATTTGCCATTGAAAAATGAACAGTCTCTTCCTGGTGTCAAGTCTGTCTTTTTTGTTTCCATTTTCTCTAAAACATGCTACGCAGGTTATAGGTCGCTTTCTCTTTTTCTCTTGCCTTCAGTCTATCCTGTGAGTATCAAATTTTCGAAGCCCTCTTTTCACATTAACTGAACTAAAAATTTCAACTATTTATGTTAAGTTTAAGTTTTCTTTTTATTTCTGTTTTTCTCTAAAACTTGCTAGGTAGGTTATGCGTTGTTTTTCCTCTATCCCTTTTTGTTTTGAATCTGCCCTGTGAGCATCAAATTTATTATGCCTTCTTTCCTCTTTATGTACTCTAAAATTTCAACTGCATTATTCTGATATCAATTACAAATATACTTTTTTGTTTCCATTTCCTCTAAAACTTCATCATTAGTCAGGTGTTCTATGGTATTTTCAACATCCTTATGAAAAAATAAAAAGGACATGTACCTATGTTTCGTAGATTATGCGAAAGCGTTCGACAAAGTACACTGCTAAGAATTCATAGAAATGCTCAGCAACCTCGACATATTTGGGAAAGACATTCGAGTATTCAAGAATCTCTACTGGCAGAAAAACCGCCTGCATACGAACAGGAAACGAATTCAGCAGATATATAAAAATAGAATGGGGCGTAAGACAAAGATGTGTCTTTTCACCGGATTTATTCAACTTGTACAGCGAGACTATTCTGAGGACCCGACAAGTTATGCCAGGATTCGTCATCGGAGACCACAATCTGAACAACATAAGGTACACAGATGATACAGTGCTGATAGCAGACACGGAAAGGAAACTGCAAGACCTCCTACAAAAGCCAATTAAAGAAAGTAAAAAGAAAGGACTACAAATAAACTGCAAGAAAACCAAATGCATGGTCATCAGCAAAAAAAGCAGCCCATAATACTAAATACAGGTGGGTGATACTAAAATCAAGCAGGTACAAAATGTAAATACCTGGTAAGTGTTCTAACAGAAGACATAAAGTGTGACACAGAGATCCGAAGAGGAAATGTCATGGCGAAAGGCGCATTCCAGAAGCTGAGTAGAATATTAAGAGACAGCGAAATTTTGCTAGAAACAAATAAAAGAGTACTGGATTGCTATGTGATCTCCGTTCTTCAATATAACAGTGAATGCTAGATAATTTCATCAAAGATGAAGGAAAGACTTGAAGCAACTGAAATGTGGTTCTACAGAAGGATGCTGCGCATATCATGGACCGAGCACGTGAGCAATGATGAAGTTTTGAAAATGATGGAAACGAAAAGGAAATTAATACGGAACACCAGGAAAAGTTTCTGGAGCATGCAATGAGGAAGGAACGCTAGGAAAATTTGATACTCACAGGTCAGATAGAGAGAAAGAGAGACAGAGGAAAGCAGCGGGTAACATACTTGACGGGTCTGAGTAGGTAGCAGACAGGGTGGAGGTTGGATGGTGTAACAGGAGAAAGCGTGCTAAGTGCCACCGGGGATAGGGGGAAAGGAAGACCACGATTGCCCACGTCCTGAAAGGATATGGCACATAGACAAAGAAGAAGAAGAAGAAAAAAATATAGAACCACATTTCTGTTGCTTCAAGTCTCTTCTTCATATGTGCGGAAATTATTTAGTATTAACTGCCACACATGACGGCTGATATTACGTATAAAGCGATTCAGCTTAAAGTATGACAAGGTGCGTGTTATTTTATAAACTTGTTTGAAATCGGCCTTTAAGCCGCATCAGGAAACACCGATATCCTTGTCGGTTGTCGATTTAAAATGGCTATTGAAGAAATAAAACAAATAAAACGTTTGCAGCGTTAATAGCATCAAAAGGAAAAAAATCAAATTATATATCTCCTTTGAAAATGAAAGTGATAATTAGATATTTGCCGCTATATGTTTCGATAAATCGAGCATGCTTTTAGGGGTGATTTTAAATTTTTTTTTTTACTTTTCTTAAAAAAGAAAGATAGTATCATTATGACTCGCTCTTATATTCGTTTTCAATACACAGCATTTAAAATTGAATTAAATAAAAATATCATGTTCCAGCAGAAAACTAACTGTTGCCGAAGATAAGCACGCGTAGGGTTGCCATTCTCTTGATATTTCAAGGGTTAATACAATTAACAACTGCAGCAAAATACAGGAGAAGTTTGATCCACAGGAGAAGTTTGATCCACAGGAGAAGTTTGATCCACAGGAGAAGTTTGATCCACAAAACAAGTGCAAAGCGAATAGAACACTGAGAAAAATAATACAACATAACATCAGAAAGTGACAGTTGAGGTTTCTGAGGAACATAATGAGGAAAGACGGCTTCGAATATCTGATACTCACAGGACGGATAAACGGCAATACGGGCTGAGGACAACAACGTATAACATGTTTAATGTGTTTGAATAAATGGATGAGGAATCAGGGTTGAGGGGAAGTAACAGAAACATAAAGTTTATTAAGAGTTACAAGGGACAGGAAGTGGTGAAGAGCCATGATCACCCACATCCTGAGGAGACATGGCACATAAAGAAGAAGACTTAGGTGCAAAATTAAGAATCATTGATATATGGAAGATAAAGAGAGGTGTTATCAGGTATGGCTGATTTGTGGAAGAATATCTTTTTATAACGTTCCAGGCTATTTTGATTTAAGAAGCCATTTATCAAACAGTGGTAATGGTAATGATAATGGTGATATTAGTCGATACGCTACAAAATAATATTAGGAATTTATTGACCGAGCAGCCACTAAAACGTTCGATGAAAAATTATGAAGTCTTTCTCTTAAACAACATTTCAGGAAAAGTCCAGTAGCTGTTATAGCTCTTTCTATGACTGATATATATATATATATATATATATATATATATATATATATATATATATAGTAGCTGTTATAGCTCTTTCTATTACTGATATATATATATATATATATATATATATATATATAAAATCGATCGATCTATCTATAAATTACATTCGTTATCTATCTATCTATCTATCTATCTATCTATCTATCTATCTAATTACACTCATTATCTCTCTCTTTCTCACTTTCTCTCTCTCTCTCTCTCTATATATATATATATACATATATATAAATTGATCGATATATCTATGAATTACATTCGTTATCTATCTACCTATCAATGTAATTACAGTCATCTATCTATCTATCTATCTATCTATCTATCTATCTATCTATCTATCTATCTAAGTTTTTGGTCATAATTAAACTAGCAGTATAGCCCGGCTTTGCTCGGGTATAATGAAAGCTTTAAAACTAATCCATGGTTCTGGTGCTCAGACTCTTTGGAAGTTGGCACGAAAGACTAAAAAGCAATAGTTGTTTCCAGTTAAAGCGAAATCCTAGACTGAAAGAAAAATGAATGGATCTAAGTCAAATTTTGATTTCCTGGTATCGATATCAAATAAGTTTTTTTCGTCGTAAACTGAATTTTGAAGGCTAAATAAGTCCTCTGAGTAAATGGTATCATGGCTGAGACTAAGAACTACAATTATAACTACTTAGAGTCAAACCTGAAAGTTAAAACTAAAAAAAAGGGCTGAAAAAATACAGATATATAGGCAAATAAACAGGCACACACAGAAACATCTTGTTTTTAATATATATATATATATATATATATATATATATATTATCTATTTTCTGCACTATTGTAAGAACCTCAACCTTGAAATTTCTGAATATCGTTTCTTATGTCTTTGTCTATGAGTGTATCAAATTTGATTAAAATCGGACCACTCCTTCTATAAACCGATTTTTTTGATTATCGATTATCGATATTTATCGGGGGTATCTCGACACAAATCCTAGCTAAGAACACTCGCAGACGCTTATAGTACAACTGTGTAAATTTTCAAGAAAATCGGTTCAGCCGTTTCGGAGTCTATAGGTAACGGACACACACACACACACACACACACACACAGTTTCATTTACAAATAAGTTTATATTAAACTAATACTCAGTTGTATTAAAAAGAGCTCAAAACATTTATATTCTAGAACTTTTTAATATTTTTTATTTGGAATTGCGTTATTTCTGCAACCTAGGTTTCAACTTTTCGGTATCCCCATGCAATTTATAATAACCAATTTCCCAGTGTTTTTCAAACATATAACATGATTTTTACCGACACTCTACCGAATTTTTCAAACAACCGGAAATTTGTAAAATTAGAGAGGAGTTACTTAAGGGTCCTTTAGGATCTTTAAACTCATTCAGGTTTGTATGATCTTAATATGTATTTACAGGTGTGATTACACCTGGATATTACTTCTGATCTTTCATTCAGTAATTGTTTTGTTCTGGAAACAACATAATGGCTAACTGTTCCTTATGGCACAGTCTGCAGACATCAGCACCGTTGTATGGTTTGGCTTTTATTTTTACTATACTCCATGTTATATTAGGGTCTCTTCTATTTTAATCTCCACACGTGGCTAGCCAGGTTGGTACAATTTTTAAGGTTTTCGCGTTTAAATGTAGATTTGTGATTATTCCATCTGTTTTTAAAAATTAATTTTAAAGACCTCAAATATATTTTTCTTTGTCCATATATATCATGTATCTCTTCTTTGGTTACGCTCTCACACCCTGATTGAGCACTCTGGAAGAGTGGGAGACTTTGAAAACAGTAGCTACTCCGGCACATACTCATCGTTCATTCAATACTTAATTAGAGCACGCTAGCTATTGGGCGTGTGTAATGATATACTCGCTAAAAGGTGTGCCTTCTTCTATCGGACGCTCGTGTCCCAGAGGTAAAATCGCCGAATGACGCCGATTTGGTTGGGTTTCAATCCTGGCGTTAGGAAGCGATCGGAGTTCTAACCGTACTAATGAGCTGTGATACAGAGAAACAGATCTGTCTGCGGATAACTATAGTGTATATATATATATATATATATATATATATATTCCAAATATATTTTTCTTTCTGTATCATGTATCTCTGCTTTATATATATATATAAATCCTCAATACCTCGTTTAATCCATGGATTTGAGGTTCTCACGTCATCTGCGGACAAAGCTGAGTGCTTTGCCCGCAGATTCTCATCCAACTCCACATTCGACTCGTCCGGAGTGCACCCACCCGACTTCCCTATTAGAACTGAGGCCAAACTGCACGAAGTATATATTACCCCGACAGTAGTATCCAGAGTAATTTCAAAACTCGACCCCCATAAGGCGTGTGGAGACGATGGAATCCCGGTGATAGTGTGTCCCTGAACTTTCCCCCGTCCTCTCTAAACTGTTTAACTACTGCCTTTCTGCTTCCTTCCTTCCTGCATGCTGGAAATTCTCCTCAGTCGTTCCTGTCTTTAAGAATTGTGGTGAACCCTCGGACCCAACCCAACTATCGCCCTATCAGTCTTCTACCGATATTCGGGAAAGTATTCGAGGCTATAATCAATGCTGAAATAGTTCATCATCTCACCGCCCACAAACTGTTCTCCGACAGGCAATATGGATTCCGCTTTGACAGGTCCACGGCCGACCTGCTAACAACTGTAACGGAGTACATGCTACAGGCCCTTGATGAGTCTGACGAGGCTCGCGCGGTTGCTCTGGACATCTCCAAGGCTTTCGACAGGGTTTGGCACCCTGGACTCCTATGCAAACTACGCGGTTATGGTATTACCGGTCGCCTGCTTGACCTAATCCAATCTTTCTTAAATAAACGCAAAATGAAGGTCATTCTGAATGGGCGTGCCTCTTTGTCCTACAGCACGAATGCTGGTGTCCCACAGGGCTCTATCCTGGGCCCGACGCTCTTCCTTATTTTCATCAACGACCTCCCAGATGAGATCAAGTCCGAAGTAGGCATCTACGCAGATGACACTACAATATACTCCCGCTCCAGTAAGAAACCTGTCGTGGCGGGCAGACACAAACTCGCTGCTGACCTTGAGCGGGATCTACACTCTGTGGTGAACTGGGGCAAGAAGTGGCTTGTCAACTTCAATTCCTCTAAGACCAAGCTCTTGTCTGTCAACCATTACAGGCAACCTCTTCTGCCTCCCATAAGCATGGACCAGGTGATTCTCCCGGAGAGTAATACACTACGCCTCCTCGGACTTGCCCTGTCCTCAGACAGTCACTATGTCGATCCAGGATGTTTTTTCCACCTGAATCCATCCTGCATATATACAAGTCAACCATCCGTCCGTGCATGGAGTACTGCTGCCATTTATGATCAGGTGCCCCTGCCGTTCTCCTCAGTGTTCTTGACAAGCTCCAGGAGGAGTCTGTAATGTGATAGGTACTGATCTGGCGACTCGACTTCAGCCACTTTCCCATCGTCGAAATGTGGCCTCCCTCTGTCTCTCTTATAAATATTTTCATGGCTTCTGCTCGGATGAGCTTAAGTCACTGATGCCTCCTCAACAGGTGTTTACCCGTGCAACCAGACTGGCAACTGGGTCCCACCCATTCACAGTCAGGTTAGCCAAATGCATAACGACAATTCTACTCCTGCAGCTTCCTCTCTCGCACTTCCCGCCTGTGGAACTCACTCCCGTATTCTTGCTTTCCTGGCGGCTACAACCTCCAGAAATTTAAATGCAAAGTTAATACTCATCTACTAACCCCTCTCCCCTCCCCTGCATAACCTTCCCTTTCTCTCCACCTATGTATCTGTCATCGCACCTTCTTTCTCAGCTTTCTATTGTTTCCTTTCTAACTAGCTTGTACTCCTCACTCTTTTCTAATTAATCTTGTTACATTTATGTAACCCCCTGCACATCAGTGGCGTTTCCGCCTTGCTCGGGGTGAAATGATTAAAAAAAAAATATATATATATATATATAGTCCTCCACTGACAGATTTGTTTCGCTGTATCATAGCTCATCGGTACGGTTAGACATCCGATTGCTTTTACCCAGGATTGAAACTCGACCGAATATATATATATATATATATATATATATATATATATATTTGAGTATTTATACTGAAAGTAGGAAGGAGTTACTTAAAGATTTTAAAACACTTTCAACTATGTTTGTATGAACCTAATATGTATTTACAGGTGTGATTACATCTGGATATTACTTCTGATCTTTCATTCAGTAATTTTTTTGGTCTGGAAACAACATAACGGCTAACTTTTCTTCGTGGAAAAATCTGCAGATATCACCACTGTTGTATGGTTTGGCATTTTTAACTATAGTTCATGTTATATCAGATTGTTGTCTATTCTTCAGTTTTAATTTCAACACTTGGCTAGCCAGTTTGGTTTTAAAGATACTGAAATTTTGAAATCTATGTTGCGGAAATAACCCACTTCCTACTGAATATATGTATATTTCTGGCCCTACAAAAAGAACCGACCTTCTTAGCAGCGGATTTAGCTATAGATTATTTATAGTTATTCCACTTGAGGTCTGTTTAGAGAGTTAACTCGAGGAGGCGCAGTGTTTTGCTTTCAAGGAGACTAGCCTGATCCATGTTAATGGGGGTTAAGATCGATTGTCTGTGGTGGTTAATAGATAGCAGCTTTCGTTTTAAAAGCATTAAAATTTACAAGCCATTTCTTACCCCTCCAGTCTACAACAGATTGGAGGTTGTTTTCAAGCTCAGCAGTGAGGTTCGCTTTGTCAGACTCGGCAGATTTTTGATCGAGGAGAGAGTAAACGGTAGTGTCGTCAGCAAATATGCCTACTTGGGATCTTATTACATCGGAGAGATCGTTAATGTAGATCAGGAAAAGCGTAGGACCTAGAATAGAGCCTTGAGAGACACCCTTCGTTCGTATGATAGTATCGGAAGACATGTTCGTTCAATATTACCATCAAAGTTTAATTGTGATAATATTTAGCACCAAGGTTATTTTTCATTGGTTTTTACTGATAAAATGTATTTTGGCAGGCAGGTTTTTTTTATCATGAAGTGTTCGATATCGGGGTTTAGATAGAGCGTTACTAGTTACAAAGAGATTATCTCTTTAATAGGGCAAATTCATGCCGACTTCCAAGTTTCATGAGGACATCTTTATGATGTTCTTACGCGTCAGGGCTGTTTGTCAAACAGCCTTCTCACTTGTCACACAGTCTGGCAGTATAGGTGGCCAGATGTATGGGGTGGTGTGGTCGCAGAAATTGTCAGACAGCCCTGAATGAGTTCTCCTGCTTGTGTAGCATGTTGTCAGACTTAGGATCTTTAAGTAACCACCATCTTGAACTAGGGCACCACTACCTCCTCAAGGAACTTGATGTGCTCCCCCGTGTTGAGTCTGAGGTCCCGTGCAAAGATGAACGGAAGCATAACGTCGCTATCACTAGTGATCACTCCAAACACATTCGTGATCACCGTTAGACTCATCCAACTCTATCTGAATATTCCACACTCGCATCAGATTGATACCCAATCACTCTGAAATGTTCGCATTGGGTTTTCCTGATCGAATGCCAAACAGTACAGCATCCGTTTTCAAAATTCTGGCAGCGTAATTTGCGTCAGGGTCCTCTTTTTCTCACAGACGATGCCCTACTATATTGTACTGTTGACAAAGTAAAAACCGTGTCCTAAGTGATACAAAAGTGTTGTTTGGTGATAAAATGAAGTATCATATAGCATACCGCAATTTGGGCCATAAAAACTACAGGCGGCTCTGCAAAAGTGTGTCAAACAACAGCAAACCTTCGATCCCTCTTCTATTCAATAATTTTGATTTCTTAACATCCACAACGGGCAGTTGTCTCATCTTTTTCAAGCTATGGTTTAAATAAATAACAGTAAAAGTTTGGTCCTATAACCTTGGTTGGCAACCAGTCCACCGCGGAAAGAAATGACAGCCCACTGCCAATCAGTCATGTTCTTTTCGAGACATGATCGCCTCAAGCGTGTATCACGCATGGCACTTAATTGACTGAGATATATATATATATATATATATATATATATATATATATATATATAAACAAATCAACCTACTATTCCGTAATCAAATATATTCTAACCATAAACAAGATGAGAAAATCCTTAAAAAAACCTCATTCGTACTAATATATTCGCCAATTATAACTAATTATATATTACAAGAAGTATAGCCCGGCGTTGCTAAGGTGTCATTTTTTTTTTTTTAATCGTATCACCCGGAGCAAGGCTTTAACGCTACTGATGTGCAGGAGGCTACGTAATAATGTAAACATTGGAAAAGAGAAAGCAGGAAACCACATCCTAAACAGGGAACAAGGGATGAGCCTCTTAACCTGTTCAATAGACGTGGGTGGAGTGTGAACCGGGCGATAGATAGATCTATCTACCCCAATTGAAAGAAAAAAAGCAAAGTGAGAAGATTGGAAAAGAGAAAGCCGAAAATCACATCCTAAACAGGGAACAAGGGATGAGCCTCTTAACCTGTTCAATAAACGTGGATGAAGTGTTAACCGGGCGGTAGATAGATCTATCTACACCAATTGAAAAAAAAAAAAACAAAGTGAGAAAATTGGAAAAGAAAAAGCCGGAAACCACATCCTAACAGGGAACAAGGGAGGAGCCTCTTAACCTGTTCAATAAACGTGGGTGAAGTGTAAACCGGGCGGTAGATAGATCTATCTACCCCAATTGAAAAAAAAAAGTGAGAAGATTAGAAAAGAAAAATCCGGAAACCACTTCCTAAAAATGGAACAAGGGATGAGCCTCTTAACCTGTTCAATAGACGTGGGTGGAGTGTGAACCGGGCAAAGGATAGATCTTTCTACCCCGAATGAAAAAAACAAAAAAACGAAGTGAGAAGATTGGAAAAGAAAAAGCCGGAAACCACATCCTAAACAGGGAACAAGGGATGAGCCTCTTAACCTGTACAATAGACGTGGGTGGAGAGTGAACTGGGCGATAGATAGATCTATCTACTCCAATTGAAAAAAAAAAACAAAGTGAGAAGATTGGAAAAGAAGAAGCCGGAAACCACATCCTAACAGGGAACAAGGGATGAGCCTCTTAACCTGTTCAATAGACGTGGCTGGAGTGTGAATCGGGCGGTAGATAGATATATCTACACCAATTGAAAAAAACAAAGTGAGAAGATCAGAAAAGAGAAAGCCGGAAACCACATCCTAAACAGGGAACAAGGGATGAGCCTCTTAACCTGTTCAATAGACGTGGCTGGAGTGTGAACTGGGCGATTGATAGATCTATCTACTGGAATTGAAAAAAAAAAACAATGTGAGAAGGTTGGGAAAGAGGAAGCCGGAAACCAAACCCTAAACAGGGAACAAGAGATGAGCCTCTTTACTTGTTCAATAAAGACGAGGGTGGAGTGTGAACCGGATGATAGATAGATATATCTACTCTAATTTAAAAAAAAAACTAAGTGAGAAGATTGGAAAAGAGAAGGCCGGAAACCACATCTTAACCAGGGAACAACGGATGAGCCTCTTAACCTGTTCAAAAGACGTGGGTGGAGTGTGAACCGGGCTATAGATAGATCTATCTACTCCAATTGCAAAAAAATACAATGTGAGAAGATTGGAAAAGAGAAAGCCGGAAACCACATCCTAAACAGAAACAACGGATGAGCCTCTTAACCTGTTCAATAGACGAGGGTGGAGTGTGAACCAGGCGATAAATAGAACTGTCCTTTCCAATTGAAAAAAAAAAAACAAAGTGAGAAGATTGGAAAAGAGAAATCCGGAAACCACGTCCTAAACAGGGAAGAAAGGATGAGCCTTTTAACCTGTTCAATAGCCGTGGGTGGAGTGTGAACCGGGCGATAGATAGATATATCTACTCCAATTAAAAAAAAAAAACAAAATGAGAAGATTGGAAAAGAGAAAGCCGGAAACAACATCCTAAACAGGGAAAAAAGGATGAGCCTCTTAACCTGTTCAGTAGACCTGTGTGGAGTGTGAACCGGGCGATAGATACATATATATTTTCCAATTAAAAAAAAACAATGTAAGATTAGAAAAGAGCAAGCCGGAAACCGCATCCTAAACAGGAAACAAGGGATGAGCCTCTTAACCTGTTCAATAGATGTGGGTGGAGTGTGAACCGGGCGAAAGATAGATCTATCTACTCCAATTGATAAAAAAATAAATAAAGTGAGAAGATTGGAAAAGAGAAAGCCTGAAACCACATCCTAAACAGGGAACAAGGGATGAACCTCTTAACCTGTTCAATAGTCGTGGGTGGAGTGTGAACCGGGCGGTAGATAGATCCATCTATTCCAATTGAAAAAAAAAACAAAGTGAGAAGATTGGAAAAGAGAAAGCCGGAAACCACATCCTAAACAGGGAACAAGGGATGAACCTCTTAACCTGTTCAATAGTCGTGGGTGGAGTGTGAACCGAGCGGTAGATAGATCTATCTATTCCAATTGAAAAAAAAAAACAAAGTGAGAAGATTGGAAAAGAGAAAGCCGGAAACCACATCCTAAACAGGGAACAAGAGATGAGCCACTTAACCTGTTCAATAGACGAGTGTGGAATGTGAACCGGGCGATGGATAGATCTATCTACTCCAATATGTAATGAAATATCTATCTACTTCAATATGTAATGAAAGATTTAAAACTAATCCATCGTCCTGGTGCTCAGACTCATTGGACGAAAGACTAAAAAGCAATAGTTGTTTCCAGTTAAAGCGAAACTGTAGACTGAATGGAAAATGAATGGATGTAAGTCAAATTTTGATTTCCTGGTATTGATATGAAATAAGTTTTTTCGTCGTAAAGAGAATTTTGAAGGCTAAATACGTCCTCTGAGGAAATGGTATCATGGCTGAGAGTAAGAACTACAATTATACCTACTCACCTGAAGCAAAAACTAAAAAAAAGGGCTGAAAAAATACAGACATTAAGGTAGATAGACAGACACACACACAAACATCTTGCCTTTATATATATATATTATCTATTTTCTGCACCATTGTAAAAACCGCAACCTTGAAACTTCTGAATATCGTTTCTTATGTCTTTGTCTACGAGCGTATCAAATTTGATTAAAATCGGACCACTCCTTCTATGACCCGATTTTAACGATTATCGATTTTCGGTATTTATCGGAGGTACCTCGACACAAAGCATAGGTAAGAACACTCGCAGACGCTTATAGTACAACTGTGTAGATTTTCAAGAAAATCGGTTCAACCGTTTCGGAGTCTATAGGTAACGGACACGCACACAGAGACAAAGTTCCGTTTATAAATAAGTTTAAATGCTGAATGTAAATAAACAACATAATCATACACAATATCTCTAGTGCTTTGGAAAACCCTAACATTGTATATCAGTTTAAATATGCTTTGTGAGATAATATCCCTGTCAAGTACATATGTTTGCATGGCGGCAACAACATTATCAAGACGTCTTACATTCAACTTGTCGAATACAAATTCTATCTCATAACATTTAAAGACACATTTCTGTTCACCTTCACATTACAGGAAAATACTTATTGACTTCAGCAATATACTACACCATGAAAATAAACTAAATCTTCACATTCTCAAAAGCAACCAACTAATGCGCAACAAAGTTTCTTATGAGTATAGTAGCAATTCTTTAAAATGTATTTCACCAGCATTTCCTGCCATATTTACTATTTCTTATTAGCACCCTTTTATCATGGACGAATTTTTACAAAAACACTATACCTACAATGGATAAATTTAAAATTTTGAAATAATGATAACAGAACACGTTCCGACGTGTTTTCAAAAATGACTATCACAACAGTGGCAATAAGTCTGTTCTCGCAATTCACCCATGAAGATGATTTCAGGGGAGACCAAAAGTACTTATGTCAACAAAAACTACGAAGCCATCCGTGATGAATTTCGGCTTAACATCAAGAAGCTAATTAGAGGGCTAGAAAAGATTATTATAAAAATAAATAGACATAATGTGTCTATATTATTCAATCAAACACTTTGATGCAAACTAGCAATATAACCCGGCGTTGCTCGGGTGTAATGAAAGCTTTAAAGCTAATCCATGGTCCTGGAGCTCGGACTCTTTGGACGTTGGCACGAAAGACTAAAAAGCAATAGTTGTTTCCAGTTAAAGCGTAAACCGTATATTGAAAGAAAAAATGAATGGATCTAAGTCAAATTTTGATTTCCAATATCGATGTCAAATAGGTTTTCCGTCGCAAACTGAATTCTGAAGGCTAAATAAGTCCTATGAGTAAATGGTATCATGGCTGAGACTAAGAACTAAATTATACCTACTTAGAGAAAAACCTGAAGCAAAAACCAAAATAAAAGGGATGAAAACCTGATTTTTATTAGAACCGATAGGATATCGGGGTATCGATTTCCAATATCGGAGTCAAATAAGTCATCCAAGGATAAACTAACCTAAGTAAGTCAATGAAAACTTATCCTATCCATCGGGAGTAAAATTGGAGAAAATGAGTCATATTGATAGTCGAATATCGGTTTTTGATCAAATTCAATAGAATATCGGGGGTGTCGATTTGCAATATCGGGGAAAATGAGTCGTATGTGAAGATCTACTAAGGTTTGAGATTTGATTTCTGTGACGTAATTCAGCAACCATCTTAGATCTTAGATGTTTTACAGAACAAATGTAAACAATCGGCTGCATTGGCCAAAAAAGTGCGAAAGGGAAAATTGCTGAACTCAAAAAGCATGTGTGGGCATGTGTGGACCTGGCTTCCCTGTAGAGATGTGTCCCTAGAATGTTTGAATGGCGTAGCTTAAAAAATGTAGGCGTGCATAGCTTACACACAGACTCACAGATTGCCTTTTATATATATAAATTATATTTCTATATATTAATAAATTATGGGAATAAAAATGTCTTTCATTAAGAATGAAGAAAGAAACAAAAAATCAAAATAGAAACAAATTTTATCTTGTGAGCAAAACTGACTGTATAAGCAATTATTATCAACATTTGTTTACATTGTTCTCTATGATCTATTTTACGAACTGTGTGTATTTGCAGTCATAGTATTTCAGATAAGCTTTTTTTAAGCTGAATAAATATTTCCGATAACCTATACACCTATGTAATGCGATACCTTTTTTGCCTTAAATTTTCGTTTTCAATATTGCGTGTTATAGACGAGAAAATACGGTAGTTTTATATGGGATTGTTAATTCGACTGCGTTGTGTGTCAATGGATATCAGCTCGGAAAGAGAAACCGGAGAATCGATTTCGAATTCCAGTTCATTGGATTCACTTACGTGCAAATATCCTATTAATCTGTCTCTTCTTCCTTCGGCTATGTGTTAAATAGCTGAACAAAATGTGTTCTATAGACATGGCTGGCATGCAGAAAGTAATGACAATCTGCTGCGGGAAAATCTTCTGCCCAGTCAGTCATGTCACTTTCGAGACACGATCTCCCAAGGTTGTATGACTGATTTTGAATTAAGAGTTGTACTTTATCTAAGGATGTGCGTTGTGGTGCGGATGTGCGTTGTGGTGCAGTGGTTATCGGCTCGGAACGAGAAATCGGGGAGCAGAGTTTGAATTCTAGTTCAATTACTTGCATTCACTTACGCACAAATACCCTTGGGAAAGGTACCAATCGGTCTCTTCCCTCCAGTTATGGGTTAAATAACAGGAAAGATTGGGTTTTATAGCCTTGGCTGGCAACCAGTCTACCGCAGAAAGTAATGGCAACCTACTGCGGGATAACCCTCGTCCCAGTCAATCACGTATGGTTGTAAATTAAGTGATTTACCTAAACTCGTTTCTAGCTAGGACAAGAGTGCCCTACCTGACAACAAATTTAGTCTCTATATATGCTTTTAAATGTCAAACAGTATGTTATATTTTACACCTTACTGTAGAATAAAGTCCATAGTTTCAGCACACGTGGTCATAGCTTCCTGACACATGTTTGGTAAAGTTTATGAGTTACGTCTCCCTCTTCGGACAGAGATGCAGCAGAGGAAAATAGACAGTGTACAGTGTCTGCTCCCGGAGAACAACTGTCTGAGGCTGCACCCCCAATTGCAGTAAAGAAGGGAATCCGTACTCATAAAATGTCAGTACAACCGACGGTTTGCGAGACTGGGCATTTTTTGTTCTTAGCCGGGTGTGCGCACTGAGGTTACCTTGTGCTACATACCGCCTCAGTGTGAAGATGAATGTAAATACGTGCTACTTTAGCTTTTGTAGGAAGATGGAATTATAAAATCCACACCTAACCTATTTTGAAGTAGGAATTTTCATTTTCCTAGACATGGTGAACCTCGCTGCCGTACTTGAAAGGGACCTCCAATCCGTAGTGGCCTGGGGTAGGAAATGGCTGGTAAATTTCAATGCCTCTAAAACGAAGCTGTTATCAACTAACCACCACAGACAATCGCATCTACCTCCCATTAGCATGGGACAGGCTGGCCTCCCAGAGAGTAAAATACGCCTCCTTGGCCTTACCCTTTCGGCGGACCTCAAATGGAATGACTATATCGAATCCATTGCCAAATCTGCTGCTATGAAAGTCGGCTCCCTGTGCAGGGCCCGAAAGTTTTTCCCACCTGAATCTATTCTGCACATATACAAATCTACCATCGGCCCGTGTATAGAATATTGCTGCCATATCTGGTCGGGTGCCCCTGCTGCTCTCCTTGGGCTTCTTGACAAAATACAAAGGAAGATCTGTAACGTGGTTGATACTGACTTGGCAGACCGGCTGCAACCACTCTCTCACCGGCGTGATGTGTCTTCCCTGTGCCTCTTCTACAAGTACTTTCATGGCTTCTGCTCCGATGAGCTTAGATCTCTGGTGCCGCCTAATCATGAATTTACACGAGATACTAGATTAGCAACTAGGTCCCACCCTTTTACAGTTAAACAAATAAGATGTAACCATAAATTCTACTCCAACAGCTTCTTTTCTCGTGCTTCCCGCCTGTGGAACTCCCTTCCACAAGTCTGCTTTCCCGACAGCTACAATCTCCAGGTGTTTAAATGTAGGGTAAATAGACACCTCCTATCACACTAACTCCCAATTATTCTCAGAACACTCTCATTTACCCAACCCTCATTCTCGGTATCCTTACCCACCTATCACCCACCCTCTGACATTTCCTATATTTAATCATCCTTTCTCCACTCTATGTAGCCCCCTGCGCAGTAGTGGCAGTGACATGCCTTGCTCGGGGTGAAACGCTTATAAAAAAAAATGTTGCCAACTAATGCTAAAGAGCTTATTTTACCCTGTTGTTTAATTCAGATTGGGGAGAAGTCAATTCTTGCCTTTCACAATAACAACTGTATGAAAGTGAAAACCACGACCTCGGTTGCAATTTAGGCTTTTGACCACAATATGTTAAAACACCAATTCCTGTACAATCACCGAAGTTAAGCAACATCAAAACTGGTAAATACCTAGATTGATGACTGCTTGGGAATATCAGCTACTTTATGTTTGGATGTGTGGGTGGTGTAAGGGATAATGACTCGGAATAGTTAACTGGAGAGCTGAGTTTCAATTCCAATCGGAATACGCGCAAGTACTCTTTAGAAAGGTATGAATCCATGACTTTCCCCCTTAGCAAGGGGTTAATTATTTGGACGTGTATCAGTAATGCATTATTTCCACAGCACATCCACCAATTTATAAATAATTTAAATAAACCGCAAAGAGTTGATAAGTCATAAAAAATAACCAATCGAGTAGAATTTGAACTCTCAGCTATGGGTTAAAAAGCAGGACAGATTTGGTTCTATAGGCTTGGTTAGCAACCAGTCTACTGCAGCAATTTACTACGGAAAAATCTCCTGTTCAGTCAGTCGTGTCTCTTTCGAGACATGATCGCCCTAGCGTGTAACACGTATGGCCCTTAACTGACAGACTGACGCTAGTACTACTTTTCACACCGATAATAGTTGTGCGACGCGTTCAGGTGTCTGTATACGTAGTTGTGTAACAACTGAATGTCTTATACTTGTGTGTATAAATATAAAATACTGACGTTCGTGTGTTATGGATGCCGAGAGATAAAGTGTTCGCCGTTGTAACATGTGGGCGTATGTTCAAAGTTTAAGATACCATGTGCTTGTTTGCTGTCAAAGGTGAAGGAAGGCAATAAATTCAATAATCAATTTCCTGAAAGAGGAAATGAGCTGATAAACCGTTAAACATATTGGAAGTTTATCAGAGGGAGAGAAAACTGGCAGCGGTAGGACTGACATAATTTTTTTTTTTTTGTTTTTTGGAGAAACACCTTAACTTCGGATTACTTGTGCTTATAATTTCATCCTTTTTTTGTGGGGTGGGGATGGTTCAGAAAATATAATTTTTATTTCTTATTATTATTGGCTGAAAAAAAAACAAAAAAAACCAAAACAAAATGGTGCCGGTTTATTATGCTGCCTATCCTTTTGATTCTGGTATAGTATGTGACCTACCTAGTTTGAATGTATATTACCTCAGTAAGAATATATTTATGAATATAAGTAATTGACTATTTAATAGAACTAATTATTTTTTATATTTATTTAATTGTTATCATCAGTTATTTAACTACTTGTAACTAAATGGAAAAAAAAACCACCATCTTTAACTAGCTCGTTACCAGACAGTTATAATGCTTCCTTATAATAGGCTTTTTAAGGTAGGTCACATACCATACCAGTGACAAAATTTCGTAGGCCATGTTCCAAAGGTAGCCCACATATACCAGTGACAAAATTTCGTATGCCACGTTCAAAAGGTACTCATACTATACCGGCACTAAAACGATTATATTTTCTGTCACGTGTTATGCTTTCCACGAGGTCTGAGAGGAAAATCAAGTAACATTCGTATTCATTCAAAATTTGAAAATCATCGCGTCTCTTATATTTTTTTTTCTTAATTTGCACATGCATGATGCACATTTTGCAAACAGTGGTGCTTATGTGTCTTTCAGGTGATTCCAGGAAGCAGACATTTGAGGCGATACCACGCCATTGCACTAGAGGGATGAATCGGCAGTCACCATTTAAGTCAGCGGAACCGAAGATTGCCGTGAGCAAGCGGTTTTTATTCCTAGCCCGACTAGACAGGCTCAGGTGCTCACCTTAAAAACTGGCCTACTCATTAAGTTGATACTTTTTTCGTTCGTTTTTAGAATCATATCGCCCCAAGCAAGGCATTTTACTTCCACTGTCTTGTAGTGGGTTACATAGGAGGAAAGTTATGAGAAAGAGTGACAGGATATAGATGTCAGGTAGTGGGTAAGAGAAGGATGAGAATACTGATGAGAGTGGAATGGACGGAGAAAGAAGCAGGAGAGAGAGGATGCAGATTAGTGATATAGATGTCTATTGACTTTACATTTAAATTCTTGCAGATTGTAGCTGCCGGGAAAAGAAGCAAACGGAAGGGTATTCCACAGTCGGGAAGTGCAAGAAAAGCAGCTGTTGGGGTAGAATTTGTGATTACAATTTATTGGTTTCACAGTAAAAGGGTGGGACCTAGTTGCTAATCTTGTGGCTTGAGTAAATTTATATATAGGCGGCACCACTGAGCTAAGTTCATCGGAGCATAAGATGTGAATGTATTTGTAGAAGAGACACAGGGAAGGCACACTGCGCCGGTGAGAAAGTGACTGTATCTGAGATGCCAAGTCAGGATCGATCACATTACAGATTTTCAGTTGGACTTTGTCAAGGACACCTAGGTAAATAACAGTGGCACCCGACCAGATATGGCAGCAGTATTCAATGCGCAGAAGAATGGTAGATTTATATATGTCCAGGATACTAAACCAAAAATTTAATATTTTCAAATGTAAGGATTAATTTTTGTTTATTAAAATGTTAAGTGTGTCCCAGAGTTTTATTTATTCTACAAGCGAAATTTTGAAAGACACTGTTCTAATAATTTCATTTATTCAGATATTTCTTTTATTCTCAGTAATAATTAAATATAGATAGGCCATATATATATATATATATATATATATATATATATGCTAGCAGTATAGCCCGGCGTGCTTGGGTGTAATGAAAGCTTTAAAGCTAATCCATGGTCCTGGAGCTCGGACTCTTTGGCACGAAAGACTAAAAAGCAATAGTTGTTTCCAGTCAAAGCGCAACCGTAGATTGAAAGAAAAATGAATGGATCTAAGTCAAATTTTGATTTACGGTATCGATGTCAAATAACCTTTCAGTCGCAAACTAAATTTTGAAGGCTAAATAAGTCCTCTGAGTAAATGGTATCATGGCTGAGACTAAGAACTACAATTATACCTACTTAGAGAAAAACCTGAAGCAAAAACCAAAATAAAAGGGATGAAAACCTGATTTTGATCAGACCCGAGAGGATATTGGGGTATCGATTTCCAATATCGAAGTCAAATAAGTCATCCAAGGATAAACTAACCTAAGTAAGTCCATGAAAACCTATCGTACCCATCGGGAGTAAAATTGGAAAAAATGCCATATTGATGGCTGAATATCGGTTTTTGATCAAATTCAATAGAATATCGGGGGTGTCGATTTGCAATATCGGGGAAAATGAGTCGTATAAGAAGATATATTAATTTTTGGGACTAAAAATTATAATTGTACCATGTTAGAGCAAATTCTGCAGCAAGAACCACGATAAAAGGGCTGAAATCCTAATCTTGATCTGACCTGATCGGATATCGGAGATATCGATTTGTGATATCGAGAAGAAATCGGAAAAAAATAAGTAACCCATGACCTGACCGGAAGACTAAAGAATATTTTTGGTGAGAATCGGATAAAAATTGTGGATTTGTATAAAGGACATCGGACAGACAGATAGACAGACGCACACACAAATATTTTGCCTTTTATCTGTATATATATAGATATGTGTGTGTGTGTGTGTGTCTGTGTGTGTGTGTGTGTGTGTGTGTGTGTGTGTGATCTAATGTAATCTGTCTTCACTTCGCATCTCGACGACTTTAGTCACTTTCCTAACGACGTAAAATATTTTCATGGCAACTGCTCTGGTTAGCTTTTTTCCTGGGGCTTAGACCACGTGAATTTAAACGTGCTAATAGAGAGGCATTTAGGTTCCTCATTTTTACCTTTGAAACAGTAAAATGTAACCACCATTTCTTCCTGCTCGTGTAACTCACTTCCATTTATTTGTTTTCCTGAGAGCTACAATCGCTAAAAATTTAAATACAACGTCAATTTCCATCTTCTGTCTTCTTGAATCTCATTCATCTTTTATCCTTTCTTCAATACCCCCCTGTACATTGAACATATTTTCTCTAACATTTAATTAATTACAATTGCTCATTTATAACTTAAATCAAAAATTATTTTACAAAAGTAAATAATCCACACTATACTTATTTGGTTTTCAAAACTACCATATACCTTAGTATACTATAATTATTTAATTCTAATTCTAACCTTAATATTCTAGACCCTTTACCTCATGAGGTAGTAAAAAACTATTTTTTTTAAATATTTCAAATTCAAACTGCTGTTAAAATTATTGTCTACCCATTTAAATAATCTATGGACCCACTATGTATCTTACCCAAACAAAATTAAAAGTGTCATCAGGATTTTCTTTCGCGACCCAAATCTTCAACTTCATAGTTCACCCTAGTTATTTCTTTTGATTGAACAATAACACCGGCAAGCATATTCCCTAACTGGCACTCTTTATTTTCTAAATAACCAAAAGTACATCTTATATTTTCTTAAAAAACATTTTGACCGTTTATTTTAAAATATCAACTGAAGAAGAACAGTATTGTTTTGAAGCATGAAATTTTTTGTGTAGTGATATTATGCATTTATAAACCATTGTAATAAAAAAATTACAATATTAAGCTCTCCTTTTTAATGAGCACACCTTATAAAAGTAAATGAATGAAGGTTTTTAATCTACCTGTTCGTTGACTTCTTTATAATATTTATATATATATATATATATATATATATATATATATATATATAGATAAGTGAATAAAAAACGAAGAAAGTATTAACAACGTTTCAAAACATTAATTTTAAAAATAGTGCTCAATATAGAAATAGACAAATGAACATTTATTACAAGTTACAGTTTAGAAAATGTACAAATTATAATTTACTACAAAAGTGTACATCTTGTTTTGGCATCGAAAAAACAATGTCTCATCAGGTAGTTAATAATGGTGGTACCATTATTATTAACCCCCGAATGAGACATTGCTTTATTCAATGTCGAAACGAAATGTTCACTTTTGTAATAAATTGTAATTTGTACACACACACACACACATATATATATATATATATATATATATATATATATATATATATATATATATATATAAAGGTGACAGATATCTAATTCTTCATAGGAATGCCAATGATTTCATATAAACTAAAACAGAAAATATAAAAAAAAGATATATAATGAAAGCAAATGCCTAAGTTTCAAGAGCGCATTTATTTTCATTTATTTCAATGTTTGCACATCTTAACATAGCACATAATATATATATATATATATATATATACGAAACCAAGTGACAAAAACAGCAGATGCGAAAATTTTCAGAAGCCATTTATTTTCATTTGTTCTAAAGAAGTTTACATGTCTTAATATAGCAAATTTGTTTTCAATTTATCAAATTCCCAATCTTGAAATATGTATGTATGCATATATATATATATATATATATATATATGTAAATAATTATAATATTATTTGGCCACCCCAGTGCTTTTAGAAAAATTATGTATTTCATACTATTTTTTAGTATTTATTGCTAAGTGAATAATTGTAAAAAAAATAACATAGTTTTTTCGTTAATATTGCACAACATCATGTGTGTCAAATGAATCTATAAATATTTAATAATTACTTATATTTTACTTTCATCAATAAAAGAACAAAGAAAATTTACGGTGATTTGGACGAGTACATCTTAGCTTCCTCGACTTGGAAAATTTTGCTAAGTAAGAGCCACAAAATGACCATTATATTTTCATTTATAATCATCCACTTGGTAATAAATACTAAAAATAGTATAAAATTCATCTTTTCTTTTAAAAAGCTGTGGTGGCCTAATAATTATGGCATATATATATATATATATATATATATAAAGGTAGTAGATACTTAATTCTTCATAACATATTTAATTCGCACCAATGATTTCATATAATCTGAAACAGAAAATATAAAAACAGATATATAAAGAAAGCAAATGCCTACGTTTCAAGAGGCCATTTATTTTCATTTATTTCAATGTTTACATATCTTAACATCGCACATAATAAGTATATATGTATTCGAGAGCAAGAGAAACAGCAGATGCGAAAATTTTCAGAAGGTATTTATTTTCATTTGTTATAACGATTCCATATCTTAATATAGCAAATTTGTTTTCAATTTAGCAAATTCCAGATCTCAACATAGAAGATACTATATATATATAGAGAGAGAGAGATTTGTACCCACAGAAAGAACAAATCGATTTAAACAAATTCAGTCAGTCAGTTAAGTGCCATACTTGATACACGCTTGGGCGATCATGTCTCGACAGAGACATGACTGACTGGGCAGAAGATTATCCCGCAGTATGTTGCCATTGCTTTCTGCGGTAGACTGGTTGCCGACCAAGGCAACCAGTCTACCGCAGAAAGTCTTTATATGGTGAGATAGTGAACTTATTGCCATTAGTGTTGATTAGTATATCGAGGATAGGAATTTTGTTGTCATTGCTGAGTTCATAGGTGAATTTTAGGACTGTTATCCTGAAACTGTTTTTGAAGTTGTAGGATTTCGTCAGTATTTTTAATTAACAGTAGGATATTTTGTAAAGGTTGTATTCTCGAGGTTCGACATGTAGAACTTGCTACCCAATCTTCCCTATTATTTAAACCATAACTGAAGGGAAGAGACGGATTAATACCTTTCCCAAGGGTATTTGCGCGTAAGTGAATGCAGTGAATTCAGCTGGAATTCGAACTCGGCTCCCCGATTTCTCGTTCCGAGCCGATATCCAATGCACCACAACGCACATCCTAAACAAATTAGACGTCATAATATAACTAACACTTTAGGACCCTTTCGGGCAACACATTATCAAAAGTGAACGTTGACAAAATTTTAAATAATTATCAGGACGCATTAATTAGACGTTATAGGGAAAGGTGGAACTCAATTAAAAACAAATTTTAATCAAAATATAAATAACTAAGATGTAAGGGGGCTGTAAACATAAGTTCTACAAGAGAAGTAAAAAAAAGTTGGGGACTCACAAACCCTCCAAGAAACGCAAGGAGCGAATGAAGTGCTCCTTTTGTCTGCACAAACTGAACCGGTGTATTTTTAAGTACACTACCTCAAGACATAGATGATATGATGATCTAGCACTGTGAAGAAAAGAGAATCATGTGTCTTCATATCGGTGGGCAAAGTCATGATTTTCGAGCAGATGTTTGACCAATGGCACAGTCATGGACACCTTGAGCTGTTCTTATAGAACGGCTTCGACTTCTCGAACGCAAATTGTCGGAAACGGGCTGCGCTACTTGTGTTTCCAACCTCAGATTGGTACATCCCATATATATATATATATATATATATATATACTAGCAGTATAGCCCGGCATTGCTCGGGTGTAATGAAAGCTTTACAACTAATCCATGGTTCTGGAGCTCAGACTCAGCCTAAAGAATATTTGTGTGAAGTTTGGTAAGAATCGGATAAAAATTGTGGATTTGTGTAAAGGACATACAGACAGATAAACAGACACACACACAAACATCTTGCCTTATATATATATATATATATATATATATATATATATATATATATATGCACTATTCTAAGAATTGCAATTTTGAAACTTCTGAATATCGTTTCTTATGTCTTTGTCTATGAGTGTATAAAATTTGATTAAAATCGGACCACTCCTTCTATAACCCGATTTTTTCGATTATGGATTTTCGATATTTATCGGGTGTACCTCGACACAAAACCTAGCTAAGAACACTCGCATACGCTTATAGTACAACTGTGTTAATTTTCAAGAAAATCGGTCGAGCCTTTTCGGAGTCTATAGGTAACGGACACACACACAAAGTTCCATTTATAAAGAAGTTTATATATATATATATAATAGCAGAAGATACCAACATTTTCAGAATACATTTACGTTTTTGTAATAATTTCATACCAAGTAAGGCAATAATGCCACTAAAGCGCGCGTCGTTACCGAGAAGGAAAGAATCTGATAAATCATTATTGAGGAGAAAAGCACAGTAAATGAACAGTTTCCAGAAATACAAGCATTTTAAAGATTCTATTTTGTGCATTTTTATTAATTATAACCTTCTGATCGTATTGCTTCAATAAATACCATAAACGCTTCTTGATTCGTAAAGATCAAACTTCAGACGTTGAACATAACATATAAGGCAGAACTTCTCACCCAGATGCTGCGTCAGTTGTGGTTGGCTGGTCCATGACCATTGGGCCGAACGTCCGCATTTTACAAAACTGACCTTGTGTCTCAACTCGTTCAAGTGAGGAAACCGGGTAAATACTCTTAAAAAACGATAACTTGACAGCAGCTTGCCTGTATGAAGCTTGTGCAGTTCGTACATCATTCATTCACCTGCAGTTTATGACATAAAGAATCAAAGAGGGAAAAAAGCTGTGATTGAAAGAAACAGATGCACTTTTTGCTCGTGGGAATCACTTGCGGCTTCCCACTTTCCCAGTCAACTTTGATATTCGAAGTTTAAATAGTTCTGTATTCTTAATTCCCCTTCATTTCTTGTTCTCTCTCCTTAATATTTTTAAAAATTTTTCTCGTGTTCTCTCACATTCAGTAACTTCATTGGTGTGAACTTCATTGGTGTGAACTTATTTTTCAGAAAATATTCATACGCTACATGTTCAACCACTCTGTTTGCCCTATGCAGTTATTCTAATGTTTACCAACTTAGAATTTAAAATCGACGAACCGAGTACGAATCCCTATTGAATTTCTTACATTCTTTTTTTATTTTTCACAAACACTCTCGGTAAATGTATGAATCTATCTCTTATTCCCTAGCTACGGATTAGATTGCACAGATACCTGGAATCTCCAATCAGTCTAGTGTAAGGAGAATACTGAATTCAAATGTCGCCCTAACGAAGTAAATATTATACAGCAATGTAGTGCGGAGTTGTAATCAGCTTGGGTCAGTGATGTAGGTAGGAAAGTCGATCAGTTAAGAGACATGACTGACTGGGCAGAAGATTATCTCGCAGTCGGCTGCCATTGCTTTCTGCGGTAAACTGGTTGCCACCCAAGGCTATAGAACACAATCTGTTCTATTATTTAATCCATAACTGAACGGAAGAGACTGATTAATACTATTCCCAAGGGTATTTGTGCATAAGTGAATGCGAGGAATTCAACTGGGATTCGAACTCGGCTCCCCAATTTGTCGTTCCGAGTTGATATCCACTGCACCACAACGCACGGTAGGGTCGTAGTTAAGTAGAAATAAACACCCACCGGCGTGAACATTGAAAACATTATCAAAGAAAACTTCGCATATCACTGAATATAACGTTTATAGTAATAATGATTGATGCTAACCTTCAAGAGAGTGGATCATTAAGCTTTCTCGTGCTAACGTTTCCCGCTGACATGAAGTGGACAGATTTTATTGAATAGTTGAAAGGTCTGCTACTAAGATACAGTCACTTTCTCACCGGCGCAATGTGGCTTACCTATGTCTCTTCTACAAATACATTCACGGCTTCTGCGCCAATGAACTTAGCTCACTGGTGCCCACTATATATGAATTTACTCGAGCCACAAGATTAGCAATTAGGTCCCAAACTTTTACTGTGAAACCAATAAAATGTAAACGCAAATTCTACTCCAACAGCTTCTTTTCTCGCACTTCCCGCCTGTGGAATTCCTTTCCGTTTACTTGCTTACCCGACAGCTACAATCTCTAAGAATTTAAATGTAATGTCAATAGTCATCTTCCATCTCACTAACCTGCATCCTCTCTCTCCTGCTTCTTTCTCCGTCCACTCCACTCTCATTAGTATTCTCATCTTTCTGTTACCCACTTCCTGACACCCCCTATAACCAGTCACTCTTTCTCATAACTTTCCTTCTATGTAACCCCCTGCACAACAGTAGCAGTAAAATTCCTTGCTTCAGGTGATATGATTATAAAAAAAAAGAAAATATATTCGCTGTGTCGTGTTAGACAATCTTTTTCGACAGAATCTTGCACCTTTATAAGTTTTCAATTCGTCCATGAATTCAATGTTACTGTCATGTTTGGTTTGGTGCTTCTGTATATTTATAAATTCTTTATAAAATCCAAAGTTAAATCTGCAGCGTTACTGGTCTTGACCTAGCATCTTGGCTTCAAACACTTTCGTATTGAATCGTCCCTGCAACATTTCTATAAATCATGATAATTGTTCTGAATAGCTTTCCTTTTTGGCATCTTGACTTCATGAATTTAAGCACAGTACTAGGTTGGCGGCTAGGTCTTAGCATTTTGCAGTTGAAATGGCTAGATGTTGAAATGGCTAGATGTTGAAATGGCTAGATGTAACCGTATCTTCTATGTTAACAGTTTCTTTCGCACTCCTCGCTTGTGGATCCCTCTTCCAGCCTCTTGCTTTGATATTGAAAAATTTAAATGCAATTTCAGTTATTAAATTATTTTCTTATATCCCGTTCATTTATTGTTTTTTTTTTCTCTTTTTTTATTTTTCGGTTTATCAAATTATTTCACACTCAGTAACCTCTTGTGTTGTAACACTTTCATTGGGGTGAAATTATGAAAAAATAACTGTATAATATGAATACAGTTTTAAAGTTTGAATATAGAAGTATTTTATTTTAGTAATAATTGTATTTTAATAAATATGCAAAATGTCTATTGCAGTCGTGAGGACTTCAGGTAAGTGCTACTGAGAAAATATGACTATGTATCATAAAAAATTATGGCTAATGATTTTCCTATAGAAAATTGCAAATTAGAAATGAAAAGATAGATTATTGGTGGTTACAAAATAAAGCAAGTTTTAATAATAAACAAAATCGCTTATAGTGATTTTCAAAGGCAGGGTTCGAACTCACAACACTGCCGTATCTGCTCTCGTGCTAATCATTATACCACAGCGGAGTATCAAGCTGTGTTCATTTTTAACAGCCAGTGGAAAAGCATCTTTTCCTTCATATCTAAGAAAGTAAATCAGATTCGGCTTTCATATTTTGCATACATTAACCCAAAGTATATTCGATAATGGCTAAGTCCATTTGTAACATTAATAAACCCCGTCATATCATGGACAACGCTGTAACCTATGATTAATTTTAACAATAGCAAATAATATTCCGAATAGCCAGATTGATTCCAGCGAAAAACAAACTAGTTCAGCTGTTGTGATGAACTCAGACTAAAATCGGTACTTCAAAATTACAAAAAATGAAAACATTCTATTCGATATATATCATTACTTAAATACTTACTTATTTTCATCCAATCCGAAGGCATGGCTAGAATGATAATTCTTAATTCTTTATTCTAGATATCAAAAGAATTTGTTGACAACGGCTGAGATATATTGTTTGTAATTCCACTTACAGCCCAAATACATTGCAGGAAATTGGTTTCAGTTCCGGTTTGATTAAATACAAAAAGAAGAAAACCATATGGACTAAGTAATCAATTAGAGCATCATGGAAACATGAAAAATGCATGAAGCATACCATTTTTGTAAACACTAAAACATTATATATATATATATATATATATATATATATATATATATATATATATATGCGTGTGTACAGATAGATAGATAGATAGATAGATAGATAGATAGATAGATAGATAGATAGATAGATAGATAGATAGATATAGTCATCAGCATAAAGTCCAGTATCACAGCTCATGCGATAGCTTTAGCAGGGATTAAAAATCGACCGATTTGACATTAATCGGAGATTCTACCACTAAGCTATTGCCGCATGTCAGAGAAAGGCAGATTTTAGCTTGTTATATACACAATGTAGACAAATGCCGGTAGCCAAGAGTGTTCAATTCATTGATGAAGAACGATGCGTAAATAGCAGTGGGTAGCTACTGTTTTAAAGACTAGCATATCCCCAGTGTGCTTAATTGACGGACGAGAGCATAGTCATCTGCACAGAGTTCTGTTTTGCTGTATAACGGCACATCAGTACGGCTGATATCTATATCTATATCTATATCTATATATATATATATATATATATATATAGTCATCCGCAGACAGATCTGTTTCGCTGTGTCATAGCTCATCACTACGGTTAGACTCCGATTGCTTTTTTACAGGTCCACAGCCGACCTGCTAACTACTGTAACGGAGTACATGCTACAGGCCCTTGATGAGTCTGACGAGGCTCGCGCGGTTGCTCTGGATATCTCCAAGGCTTTCGACAGGGTTTGGCACCCTGGCCTCCTATGCAAACTACGCGGTTATGGTATTACCGGTCGCCTGCTTGACCTAATCCAATCTTTCTTAAATAACCGCAAAATGAAGGTCGTTCTGAATGGGCGTGCCTCTTCGTCCTACAGCACGAATGCTGGTGTCCCACAAGGCTCTATCCTGGGCCCAACGCTCTTCCTTATTTTCATCAACGACCTCCCAGATGAGATCAGGTCCCAAGTAGGCATCTACGCAGATGACACTACAATATACTCCCGCTCCAGTAAGAAACCTGTCGTGGCGGACAGACATAATCTCGCTGCTGACCTTGAGCGGGATCTACACTCTGTGGTGAACTGGGGCAAGAAGTGGCTTGTCAACTTTAATTCCTCTAAGACCAAGCTGTTGTCTGTCAACCATTACAGGCAACCTCTTCTGCCTCCCATAAGCATGGACCAGATGATTCTCCCGGAGAGTAATACACTACGCCTCCTCGGACTTACCCTGTCCTCAGACCTCAAATGGAAGCACTATATTGAATCCATAGCAAAATCTACTGCTAAGAAGATTGGGTCACTATGTCGATCCAGGATGTTTTTTCCACCTGAATCCATCCTGCATATATACAAGTCAACCATCCGTCCGTGCATGGAGTACTGCTGCCATTTATGGTCAGGTGCCCCTGCCGTTCTCCTCAGTGTTCTTGACAAGCTCCAAAGGAGAGTCTGTAATGTGATAGGTACTGATCTGGCGACTCGTCTGCAGCCACTTTCCCATCGTCGAAATGTGGCCTCCCTCTGTCTCTTCTATAAATACTTTCATGGCTTCTGCTCGGATGAGCTTAAGTCACTGATGCCTCCTCAACAGGTGTTTACCCGTTCAACCAGACTGGCAACTGGGTCCCACCCATTCACAGTCAGGTTAGCCAAACGCAGACGACAATTCTACTCCTGCAGCTTCCTCTCTCGCACTTCCCGCCTGTGGAACTCACTCCCGTATTCTTGCTTTCCTGACGGCTACGACCTCCAGAAATTTAAAAGCAAAGTTAATACTCACCTACTAACCACTGGCCTCTAGCTCTCTCTCCCCTCCCCTGTATAACCTTCCCTTTCTCTCCGCCCATGTACCTGTCATTGCACCTGCTTTCTCAGTTTTCTATTGTTCCTTTCTAACTAGCTTGTACTCCTCACTCTTTTCTAATTAATCTTTCTACATTTATGTAACCCCCTGCACATCAGTGGCGTTTCTGCCTTGCTCGGGGTGAAATGATTAAAAAAAAAAAAAAAAAAAAAAAAAAAAATATATATATATATATATATATATATATATATATATATATATATGCAAGTTTCGTTATAAATGACAGAAAAATTGCTGTGGTTAAGTTTTTTCTACAATTTTTTATGTGGTCTTGATGATACTATATATATATATATATATATATATATATATATATATATATATATATATCAGAATCCAAATGAGCTCCCAACCCCACTTTCACCTAAAAAAAGCATATTCACCACAAATAAGGTTAGCTTCGAATCGTGAAAAGTTTTGTGTAGTGATACTATGAATTTATAAACCATTGTAACAACTTATTACAATATATATGATAAAGATATAGTTTTAAGCACATTTCTTTATAGTAGGCCAATTTTTGCAAAAAGTAATAAATGATTTATATTCTCTTACGAGTTCTGCGTTTAACTAATAAAAATTTTTCGCTACAAAATTTAATTTCTTAAATTTTAACAAATTCTTTTGATATCTGGAATAAAGAATTTAGAATTATCATTCTAGCCAGAAAAAAAAACTGATAACGATTTGGTTACCCGCTGACGAAAGTCAAAACAAGATTTTTTGCCAAAATTTCGAATATTGTTATAAAGAAGTAATTTTTTTTAAATAATTAAAATACTTTGATCTTTCCTCCTAATAATAACCTTGTAAGGATACAGATGGTGCTTATCTCCCATTTGTCGAGATAAAGTTTCGTGGTCACATGGCAACTGCTTGTGACGTCAGTCCTGATAGTGACCCAATCGTTAATCCCATTCATTCAACTCACAGCAACCGAGGAAGAAGGTTATTTTTCTTCTCTCCGGATTTTGGACCTAGGAAAAATCTTCCTACCGCCATGTTCCGCTGGAACACAAAACTCCTAATCTCCCGTGGAAACATATCGCTTTGGGATACAGATGAATTCGGCCTCTCTGGAGGCATGACAAAGGTATCTTAAAATGTAGGACCTTCCTTTTTGTTCCTTCTGATAATTTGCTTTACGTTGGACATAATTGATGTGTTATTCTCCATGTGTGGTCACTTGTTTATGTATATATGTATTATTTGAGTGTGTTATAAATGTCTCTTTGAAAACATATCATTTTATTCATTCATTCATTTAATTACTCCGTTCCTCTATATCATTGCATGGTGACCCGTCTTAATATTATTTATTCACTAATCCACGTGGGAATAGAAATAAAATATAATTCTTTCATTAAGGAAAGTTCAGACATATCTAAACACTAGTAACATTCCATCAAACACATTTTGATGGAAGAAAATTGTTTTTATTAAGTTTGAGGCCTTTTTTTTATACCATGCTTTTTTTGTTTTGTTTTTGGTTTCTTTTCAGTGAATTAGTAGAGGTATCTATATTAGTATATACTTGTTCATTTCACGGCTATTGTTATATATCGCCGTATGACGACAAAACACGCATATATATAAAAATATAAGTTATATTTTTATTAATGACGATGAATCGTGTAGAATAGGGAACAGAGAATTGAGAGAGCGCGCTTCTAATGGGTTGACGGGAGTGTAGTCTGCCTGTGGTGTTTCTCTCTGCTTAACTTGCCGTTCTCTGCTACTCTGGTGAAGCAGTGTGTCGAGGTCCTTATATAATCCTCTGGAACCGGGACTTTCCTTCCGGTTTTGCCTCGCCCACGCCGCCCACGTAATTCTAAGAGATACCTGATCTGTTTGCCTCCGTATTCATTTCCGCCGATGTCGGAAATAAGGTCAAAATGACATCCTCTCCGGCTTCGACAGGATGTATTTCACAAACACCTGTCTTGTCGCTTCGCCGCCCCCTTCACCGATGGGAAACACCAACGCTTGCATCACTTCCTCGGGTGGGGCCAGATTGTTATATTACACTATTTTCCTGACTTCTTTCCTCGTCTCGTTTTTTTTTGTTTTTTTTTTTCTTTTATTTTTACCTTGATTCATTAAAGACGGAATATAGTTTGTAGGAAAATAAATTTACGCAGAGAAACACATTTACAATCCCCGCAACAACCACGAACACGAATGTATTATTAAAAGTTCCGGGGGGAAATATTTGAATTCTACGATCCTTTTTCTTGTTATTTTAGTATTTTATTTTATTTTATTTTTTCATGTGTCCAACAAACGGCTTTCATCACAAACTGTGGTGGTTCGAACGAGAAGAATGTCTGTCGAAACAAATTAACTCCAAAGATGAATAAAACGGTCTGATTAGGTTTTTTAATTTTCTTGGGTGTCGATAATTTTTCTAAATTTGTTCTGAACTAAAATGTCTCTTATTGGCGTCAAAACGCACCCACACATTTTTACAGATACTTATAGATGCGGACATTGATTAGATTATGAGTGAGATGTCGAATGTAAATTTGTCTAGCCAATTGAGATGATACTTCTGAAATGTGATTTTCTACAGAAACATATTAGAAAAAAATAGATGAGTTTCAAACACGTTTTTTAAGGAAGAGTTAACATCGAAAGATCTCAACGTATTAGTAAAGCAAATGAAAATTGCTCAATCTGTGGTGTGCGTCTTTGAAACATTTCAAAATCTCTCTAAAGGCAATCGTTCATTTCAAATGGGCGCCTATTAATCCCAGTTGAGGAGGCACCAGTGAATTAAGTTCGTCCGAGCAGAAGCCATAAAAGTATTTATAGAAGAGACAAAGGGAAGCTACATTTCGACGGTGGGGAAGTGGCTGCAGTCGAGCCGCTATCACATTACAGACTCTCCTTTGGAGCCTGTCGAGAACACTGAGGAGAACGGCAGGGGCGCCTGACCATAAATGGCAGCAGTACTCCATGCAGGGACGGATGGTTGACTTGTATATATGCAGGCGGAAAAAAACATCCTGGATCGACATAGTGACCCAACATTCTTAGCAGTAGATTTAGCTATGGATTCAATATAGTGGTTCCATTTGAAGTCTGAGGAGAGAGTAAGGCCGAGGAGGCATAGTGTATTGCTCTCAGGGAGACTCGTTGGTCCATGCTTATGGGAGGCAGGAGAGGTTGCCTGTAATGGTTCACAGACAACAGCTTGGGTCTTAGACAAATTGAAATTGACAAGCCATTTCTTGCCCCAGTTCACCACAGAGTGTAGATCCCGTTCAAGGTCAGCAGCGAGATTATGTCTGTCCGCCACGACAGGTTTCTTACTGGTGCGGGAGTATATTGTAGTGTCATCTGCGTAGATGCCTACTTGGGACTTGATCTCATCTGGGAGGTCGTTGATGAAAATAAGGAAGAGCGTCGGGCCCAGGATAGAGCCCTGTGGGACACCAGCATTCGTGCTGTAGGATGAAGAGGCACGCCCATTCAAAACGACCTTCATTTTGCGGTTATTTAAAAAAGATTGGATGAGGCCAAGCAGGCGACAGGTAATACCGTAACTCCGTAGCTTGCATAGGAGGCCAGAGTGCCAAACCCTGTCGAAAGCCTTGGAGAGTGGTGAACACGGAAATAAAGTAACTCTCTTCCCTTCTTCACTTTTACAAAAATTCACAATTACATGTGAAATCGTAATTTTGACAAATAAGAGAAAGGACTGATCCCGTACTGAAAAAAAAAAAAAGACGAAGCCAAATTTTGTGATCTGATCTTAAATTTATTTTCTAACCAATGAAAGGAAGAGATTCGCAAAATTGAGAGAAAGGCTTATGTGAAAAACTAAATCGCTACAAAACAAAAAAGTAAGTCGAATCAGTCAGTCTGATAAAAGCAGGGTTATGAAAAGGACCTCGTCATAATGTAAGAGAGATTTCAAGACGCCAAAACTGACATATAACGTCGATATACATTCGTTCTTCCTCTACTTCCTATTTTCCTTTTTTCATCTTCACTCACACGCCATGAACGTAACAACAAGAAGACATCTTCAACCGGCTACTGAAAACTAACATCCGATGAATACAATTTTCCTTTGTTGCCTTGCCTTCCTTTTCACTTTCTCGCCGGCCATAAAAAAAGTAAAGAAACACAGACTTTATTATTATCATGTTAATCCTTGCATACACACAATAGGACCTGCTACTTACAACTAGAACTCTGGGCTCACTTAGCTCCTTACTACACTTTTCAGGGAATATTTAACTCTTACCAAATGAGATAAAACCGAATAAAAGTATATCGTTTATATGTTAAAGTAGAATTTTATTTACAGAACAAAAAACATCAATTGATAAGAGTTAAATGTTCCAAAAGAAACACTGGTAAGGAGTTAATTGAATCCAGAGCTTGTAGTTGTAAGTAGCAGAAAGTGCTTATGCAGAAAGTTTAACAGGTTACTAATAAAGTATGTGTTCCTTTCCTTTTTTATGGCCGACGAGAAAGTGAAAAGTAAGGTAAAGGAATAAAGGTAATTGTACTTATCGGGCGTTAGTTTTTAGGTGTCATTTTAATTATGTTGTTTTTGCTGTTGTCGTCGTCTTCTTCCTTATTGCTTGCGAGAATGTTGAAGATAGAGAAAAAGAGGCAAAGGAAATTAGCACGAGTTAAGAAAGAGCACGAATGTGTGTCGGGACCTTATGTCCTGGTCAGTGTTTGAAGTTGAAGTTTTTCTAATCGCTTCCTTCCATTGGTCAGAAAAGGAGTTTCAAAGCGGATCACGAAATCCGGCTTCGTCTTCTTCTTTCAATACGAGGCCAGTCCTTTTCTTATTTCTCAAAATTGGAATTTCACAGGTTATTGTGAATTTTTGTAAAAATGAAGAAGCGAAGAGAGTTACTTTTAATTTTGTGTTCACTACAAGACTCTGTTGAGAGAATTCCTTGGGAGTGTTAAAGTCACGGCATGATACCACTTCTCTATGAAACGCCCTGCTATATATTACCCAATAGTAAGACTATTGCAAGTGCATGCAATATACTTAGAATGGGTCAAGTTCAGAAAAGCGGTTATCATTTGTTCCAAAAATGACTTCACCGAAAGCGTTAAATCGAATTCTCACTCCGTCAAAAGGTTCACTTCAACGGAATATCGAAACGTAGAAAATCAGACAAGCAACTTGTTATGCGTGTGCGGACAGTTCGCCGAAAAATAATTCGCCGGTGGACAGTTCGCAGACAGACAATTCACAGATAGGACAGTTTTTTTTAATCATTTCACCCCGAGCAAGGCGGAAATGCCACTGATGAGCGGGGGGCTACATAACTGTAAAAAGATTAATTAGAAAAGAGTGAGGAGTACAAACTAGTTAGAAAGGAGCAATAGAAAGCTGAGAATGCAGGTGCGATGACAGATACATAGGTGGAGAGAAAGGGAAGGATATACGGGGGTGGGGAGAGAGCTAGAGTCCAGTGGTTAGTAGGTGAGTATTGACATTGCATTCAAATTTCTGGAGGTCGTAGCCGTCAGGAAAGCAAGAATATGGGAGCGAGTTCCACAGGCGGGAAGTGCGAGAGAGGAAGCTGCAGGAGTAGAATTGTCGTCTGCATATGGCTAACCTGACTGTGAATGGGTGGGACCCAGTTGCCAGTGTGGTTGCACGCGTAAACACCTGTTGAGGAGGCACCAGTGATTTAAGTTCGTCTGAGCAGAAGCCATGAAAGTATTTATAGAACAGACAAAGGGAGGCCACATTTCGACGGTGGGGAAGTGGCTGCAGTCGAGCTGCCAGTTCAGTACCTATCACATTACAGACTCTCCTTTGGAGCCTGTCGAGAATACTGAGGAGAACGGCAGGGGAGCCTGACCATAAATGGCAGCAGTATTCCATGCACGGACGGATGGTTGACTTGATGCAGGATGGATTCAGGTGGAAAAAACATCCTGGATCGACATGTTGACCCAACATTCTTAGCAGTAGATTTAGCTATGGATTCAACATAGTGGTTCCATTTGAGGTCTGAGGAGAGGGTAAGGCCGAGGAGGTGTAGTGTGCTGCTCTCAGGGAGACTCGCTTGTTTCATGCTTATGGGAGGCAGGAGAGATTGCTTGTGATGGTTGACAGACAACAGCTTGGTCTTAGACGCATTGAAATTGACAAGCCACTTCTTGCCCCAGTTCACCACAGAGTGTAGATCCCGTTCAAGGTCAGCAGCGAGATTATGTCTGTCCGCCACGAGTGGTTTCTTACTGGTGCGGGAGTATATTGTAGTGTCATCTGCGTAGATGCCTACTTGGGACTTGATCTCATCTGGGAGGTCGTTGATGAAAATAAGGAAGAGCGTCGGGCCCAGGATAGAGCCCTGTGGGACACCAGCATTCGTGCTGTAGGATGAAGAGGCACGCCCATTCAAAACGACCTTCATTTTGCGGTTATTTAAAAAAGATTGGATGAGGCCAAGCAGGCGACAGGTAATACCGTAACTCCGTAGCTTGCATAGGAGGCCAGAGTGCCAAACCCTGTCGAAAGCCTTGGAGAGTGGTGAACACGGAAATAAAGTAACTCTCTTCCCTTCTTCACTTTTACAAAAATTCACAATTACATGTGAAATCGTAATTTTGACAAATAAGAGAAAGGACTGATCCCGTACTGAAAAAAAAAAAAAAGACGAAGCCAAATTTTGTGATCTGATCTTAAATTTATTTTCTAACCAATGAAAGGAAGAGATTCGCAAAATTGAGAGAAAGGCTTATGTGAAAAACTAAATCGCTACAAAACAAAAAAGTAAGTCGAATCAGTCAGTCTGATAAAAGCAGGGTTATGAAAAGGACCTCGTCATAATGTAAGAGAGATTTCAAGACGCCAAAACTGACATATAACGTCGATATACATTCGTTCTTCCTCTACTTCCTATTTTCCTTTTTTCATCTTCACTCACACGCCATGAACGTAACAACAAGAAGACATCTTCAACCGGCTACTGAAAACTAACATCCGATGAATACAATTTTCCTTTGTTGCCTTGCCTTCCTTTTCACTTTCTCGCCGGCCATAAAAAAAGTAAAGAAACACAGACTTTATTATTATCATGTTAATCCTTGCATACACACAATAGGACCTGCTACTTACAACTAGAACTCTGGGCTCACTTAGCTCCTTACTACACTTTTCAGGGAATATTTAACTCTTACCAAATGAGATAAAACCGAATAAAAGTATATCGTTTATATGTTAAAGTAGAATTTTATTTACAGAACAAAAAACATCAATTGATAAGAGTTAAATGTTCCAAAAGAAACACTGGTAAGGAGTTAATTGAATCCAGAGCTTGTAGTTGTAAGTAGCAGAAAGTGCTTATGCAGAAAGTTTAACAGGTTACTAATAAAGTATGTGTTCCTTTCCTTTTTTATGGCCGACGAGAAAGTGAAAAGTAAGGTAAAGGAATAAAGGTAATTGTACTTATCGGGCGTTAGTTTTTAGGTGTCATTTTAATTATGTTGTTTTTGCTGTTGTCGTCGTCTTCTTCCTTATTGCTTGCGAGAATGTTGAAGATAGAGAAAAAGAGGCAAAGGAAATTAGCACGAGTTAAGAAAGAGCACGAATGTGTGTCGGGACCTTATGTCCTGGTCAGTGTTTGAAGTTGAAGTTTTTCTAATCGCTTCCTTCCATTGGTCAGAAAAGGAGTTTCAAAGCGGATCACGAAATCCGGCTTCGTCTTCTTCTTTCAATACGAGGCCAGTCCTTTTCTTATTTCTCAAAATTGGAATTTCACAGGTTATTGTGAATTTTTGTAAAAATGAAGAAGCGAAGAGAGTTACTTTTAATTTTGTGTTCACTACAAGACTCTGTTGAGAGAATTCCTTGGGAGTGTTAAAGTCACGGCATGATACCACTTCTCTATGAAACGCCCTGCTATATATTACCCAATAGTAAGACTATTGCAAGTGCATGCAATATACTTAGAATGGGTCAAGTTCAGAAAAGCGGTTATCATTTGTTCCAAAAATGACTTCACCGAAAGCGTTAAATCGAATTCTCACTCCGTCAAAAGGTTCACTTATGGGAGGCAGGAGAGATTGCTTGTGATGGTTGACAGACAACAGCTTGGTCTTAGACGCATTGAAATTGACCGCATCTGGGAGGTCGTTGATAAAAATAGGAAGAGCGTCGGGCCCAGGATAGAGCATTCGTGCTGTAGGATGAAGAGGCACGCCCATTCAAAACGACCTTCATTTTGCGGTTATTTAAAAAAAGATTGGATTAGGTCAAGCAGGCGACAGATAGATATTTTAGTCTTTTCAGGTTCAAACTCTAGACATTCTTTCTAAGCCTTTCAGTCGTTATCATGGAGTTTTCCAAAAAATTACTAAAGCTGCGAACAACAAAAACTATGCAACTTAAGATTGACAACAATCGATGACGTAATTAGCAGAACGCCTTCAAATCCCTCACGTCCACCAACACCTGGACAGTTCGCTGGCAGTTTCTAAAAAAAATTTAGATGAGAACTTGAACATGAAAAAACTTGAAGCGTCAATTAATTTCCTGTCTGTTAATTGTCTGTGGGCAAATTGCCCGCCTACTACTTGAATACTCAGTCAGTCAGTTAAGGAACATACGCATGATATAAGCTAGGGCGATCATGTCACCAAAGAGACATGACTGACTGGGCAGTATACTACACTGCAGTAGATTGCTATTACTTTCTGCAGTAAACTGGTGGCCGACCAAGG